>PVKS010000759.1:0-95310 GCA_004027875.1 Aplodontia rufa | reverse complement strand
TCTACTATTTATTAGGTAGTAGTAATTAGTAGATTACAAACCAGTAACACAGCAGAGTCCTAGAGTTTCTTTGAGATAAAAGAAAACAGGTGTGCTAACCCTGAGAACAGCGTTTGCCTGGCATTCATGAGGACACAGGTTCAAACCACAGCACCACGCACACAATGAAGTGTTGGAGCAACGAAAGCCACATGAAAGACTAAATAAAACTGATTCTCTCTTCTTTCTCTCTCACTGTCCTTCTCTCTTTAAAAAAAAAAAGAAAAGAAAGAAATGCCAAGGAAAGATCCACAGGGCTAACTCCTGACAGATCTATGGGGATCATTTTACAGTTAGGGTTATGGTCACAGGTATCTCAGTGTATAGCAGAAGTGACATTTCTTTAGTAGGGCAACAGGGCAATAAGATGAAATTTGCCTGGTGCTATGATTTGGATGAAAAGTGTCCTCCAAAAGCTCATACAAGACCACCCAGCAAGGTGGAGGTAAAATGATTGGGTTATGAGAGCTTTAAACCAATTAGCGAGTTAATCCCTGACTGGGACTAACAGGAACTCCAGGCTGGCAGGGTGTGGCTGGAGGAGGTGGGTCACTGGGGGCGTGCCTTCGGGGCATTAATTTTGTAAGTGGTGTGGAGTCTCTCCTGGAGCCATGCCTTCTGCCTTCATGTTCAGCCTCACCTTGAGTGCCAAGGAATGGAGCCGGCCTTCTATGGACTAAGACCTCTAAAACCATGAGCTCCCAAAGCAACTTTTCCTCCTACAATTGTTCTTGATGGAGACATCTGTTAGTCACAGCAATGAAAAAGCTGACTAAAATACCTGGTTGTTGACCCTAGCACCTTTAACACAGGACTGACTCATAGATGAAGCACCCCCTGAATGAGATGGTCCCCATGACAGTTCCTTAAGGACCAACCAACATGAAAGAGGTATGAAGCATCAGACTGGTGAACGCTGGCTCTTCTGGCAAACATAAAACAGTGATAAGTGTTTCCTTTGTCCTTCTCTGCTCTGAAATTACCTGGCTCTCCTTTCTTCAGAGCGTGCTTGGCTTGAGCTTTACCTTCACTTTTTTTTTTTTTTTAAAGAGAGAGAAACAGAGAAGCAATTTTATTTAGTTTTTCGTGTAGCTTGCATTGCTCCAACACTTGGTTGTGTACGTGGTGCTAGGGTTCGAACCTGTGTTCTTGTGCACGCCAGGCAAGTGCTCTAACAACCACTGAGTCACCACTCCGTCATTTTTGTAATATAATTTTCTTGCTTTGCTTTTCATGTCTGACTTGAAATTTTCTCTCATTGGGACACAAAAACCAAGATTTGAAGCTTTGGCTCCCCATCTACCTGTGGCACTATTACATACAAAACAATTCTTTTTTTTACCTCCTTTTTTTTGTACCAGGGATTGAATCCAGCGGTGCTTAACCACTGTGTCGCACCCCCAGCCCTTTTTCTTTTTAGTTTTGAGACAGGGTCTCACTAAGTTACTCAGGTCCTCACTAAGTTGCTGAGGTTGGCTTTGAACTTGAAATCCTCCTGCCTAAATCTCCCAAGTCACTGGGATTACAGGCATGTACCACCAGGCCCTGCTACAACAATAAATTATGAGTTAATAAGTCTTAATTGTGGAGGGCAAAATATTTAAAGAAAAAGACATGGTAATAGTTGAATAGATCTTATTAGACCCTCCCTGCTGGACAAAACAACCATAAACTCTGGACAACTAATTCCCTGAAGGAACTGGTTAGTGATCAAAAGCAAGCAGATGTTAGAGGAATTAACACTTGGATGAAAAAGATACCAGGCGATATTCCAAACTTATGCTTTTATCCTGAGCGCAGGCCCCAAGGCAGTAAAACTAGTGAGAAACTAGCCATCTTACTGGCTTGAAGAACCAGAGCACTTCATAAAAACTTACAACTCGTTTTCAAAAATAAATTGGCAAGCCGGACGACAGGAAAAAATATTTTAATATATTTATCTAACAACATGTATTAAAAGAATTTCCTACTGGGGATGGTGACACACACCTATAATCCCAACATTTTGGGAAGCTGACGCAAGAAGATTGAAAGTTCAAGGCCAGCCTCAGTAATTTAGTGAGGCCCTAAGCAACTTGGAGAGTTCTTGTCTCAAAATAAAAAAAAGATAGATTTGTGACATATAGCTCGGTGGTAAAGCAACCCTGGGTTCAATCCCCAGTATCGAGAAAAATAAAAAATACAACAGACAAAAATAACCTGTTTATGAAAATCGGAAGATGATAGTGGGGAGAAAAGTGAGAACTGATTTTTAAAAAGAAGGGAGAAGCTAGAGGTGTAGGTCAGTAGTAGAGTATGTGCTGAGCATGTGGAAGGCCCTGGGTTCAATCTCCAGCACCACCACCACCAAAAACAAAAATAAAAAAACGGGGTGCGGGAGTAAAGTAATTTTCCTAAACGATGAAAAGGTATATACTTGGACTGAAGTGTAGTTCAGTGGTTATGGCGCTTGCCTGGCGTGCGGGAGGACCCAGGTCCGAACCCCAGCACCACATACACAACAAAGTGTAGGAGCAATGAAAATCACGTGAAAAACTAAATAAAATTGATCCTTACTTTCTCTCTCTTTAAAAAAAAAAAAAAAGGTATACAGTTATCAAAACTGGCTGAAAATCTATACAAATCACTACATGTAAAGTATGCCTCAAAGAGAGAAAGAAAAAAGAGGGCAAAAATGTCATGTAAGAAGCTTTCAATATGTAATAGATTCTTTTTTTTAAAGTTCATGCTTTTACTTATTAATTTATTTATGTGTGTGTGGTGCAAACCTGCAGGGGAGAAAGATCAACCTAATTTGACCGCTCAAGAACTCCAAAAATATAGGTCAGCCACCATCAAATGCCTAATTATAAAATGGTTCATTTAACATATAATCAAAGTTGGTAGTACTGTTACTTCATGGTAAAAAAAAAAACAGAGTTGGCCTTTTTCTTTTAAAGCAGAGTAAGAGTAGAAAGAATGTCAAATTGACAACTAGGAAACCTGGCATTGTGATTTTTGGCACATGAATAGGACTCTGAGAGCTTCAAGCTCCTTCACTAGTAAAAAGGGAGATAATGATTCCTTCTTTACAGACCACTGAGAGTGCCATGCACACATGAATGGAAGTACCCTGAAAACTACCATGTGGAAGGATATTATAACCAAGCAGGGCAACCAAGCAGCTCATTTAACTAAACAGCCTGCTTAAATGGTCTCTGTATCTACTACTGACTACATGAATACTTACCGTCCATTTTACCTCTGGGCGAGCAAGTGGAATAAATCTCCCATCAAACATATGAGAAAATGGCCCATGACCTTAAAAACAAAAGCAGCCTTAGAACAAGAAAAATGTTTATAAAGTGGTAAAAGGTGAATTACTTAAAAAAAAGTTTAACGAGTATCAATAGACACTATGATCTATAAATAAATCACAAAATGGAGCAAATCCTTCCTGTTTCTTAAAACCACAGAAGCAGCAAGAACCATATAAGAAAGTAAACTCTTCATAGAGAGTTCTCTAGTTATCAAGGCTTACATAAATCTGAGGAAAACATAGCTATGTGCTACCTAAAAGGAATGCTGAGAATTTAGTTTTCCCCCACAATAAAATACAAGTTTATTTATTTAGGACTGGAGTAGCTCAGTGGTAGAGGATGTGCTTTGCATGGATGGGTTCCATTGCCAGCACCAAAAAAATAAATAACAAACAAAGAAAAGAAAAAAATTTAATTTGCATCCAAAATCATGGGTATTTGTTTTACAAGCCAAGTTTTTTTGCGTGTGAAAACATCAAATTGAAAGGTATATTCCTTTATTCTTTCTGTGATGATGTAATAATCCAAAAGTTACATTATTTTTTTTTTTTTAAAGAGAGAAACAACTTTATTTAGTTTTTCACATGGTTGCTCCAACACTTAGCTGCGTATGTGGTGCTGGGATTTGAACCTGGGTCCTCGTGCTTGTCAGGCAAGCACCGAAACCACTGAGCCACCGCTCCAGCCCCACATTATTATTTTTGAAACATCAAATTTACAGAAAATTTGCAAATTCAGCTCAAAGATGTTTTTATATGAACCATTTTAAGTGTGATTTTTCCGTATGATATTCTGCCACCCCTAAATACATTAGTATGCATTTTATGCATACAAAAGACATTCTCCTACAAAACCACAATACAAAGCATCAAAATGAGGAAATTAATAATGATATATTACTACCACCTAAATCTTATACCCTATTCAAGTTATCCCAGATTCTCCAATAATGTCCTAAAAGGAATGTCAATGCCAAAACTTTTGTAATCCTTCTGATTGACTACTTTTAGATTAAGACAGCAAGTTTTTGCGTTTTTTTTTTTTTTAAAAGAGAGAGGGACAGTGAGAGAGAGAGAGAAAGAGAGGAAAAACTTTATTTAGTTTTTCATATGGCCTTAGTAGCTCCAACACTTAGTTGTGTACGTGGTGCTGGGGTTTGAACCTGGGTCCTTGTGCTTTCCAGGCAAGCACGGAAACCGCTGAGCCACTCCAGCCCCAGACAGCAGTTTTAAGATAATCCACTGGAGTGCCAAGAAGAAAATATTACAATTTTATTATTCCCAAGGTTTAAAGCATCTACCTTGATGCAAATTTTCCAATATATATTTTGCAATAAACATACAAATACTGAAGCTGTATCTTGGCATTTTTCCTAATGACATTCACATTAAAAGTAGAGACCACTAGTTTCTTATTTGTTAAGTGTGTTTTTGTTTTTGTAAGTTTTGTTTCTGCAGTACTACAGATCAAATCCAGGGTCTTATATATGCTAGGCAATCACTTCACTACTGAGTTACATCAGTGTCCGTCAAATTATTAAATGTTGTGAAACTTTAAACCATTTATGAAGTTGGGGTATAACTCAGTGGCAAAGGGCTTGCTTAGAATGTGCGAGGCCCTAGGTTCAGTCTCCAGCATTTCCCCCCAAAATTGAAAATTTGACACTGTTGTAATTTCTCCAGAAATGAGTTTCTTTGCTACAGAGGAGATAATCTGACCTATTTCTGGGCCTTTACATGTGACAGTCTACATATAAAGGTTCATTTAGTACAGGACTTAAGACTCCTGGGGTCTGGTAAAGGTTTCATAATGATTCTGTCCCCAAATATCAAGAATCCACTGAATTTTATCATCTAGGAGACTGAGGGTGTAGCTTACTTAAATGTTTAGCATGTATAAGACCCTAGGGTCAATTCCCAGCACCAAAAATTAAGGGGTCCTAGAATGCTTTCAATATCTGACTACTGAAACACAGGCACACACAAAATCTCCTGTGATTAAAAAGCTAAGGATCAGACACCACTCTTTTCTTTGTCAAAGGAAAAGGATGATGTTCTTCTACTTGGATTTAAGTGGTCCAAAACCTCATAAGGGTCAGGAAACAAAAGCAGATCTCTAAATCTGTTCTAGGTATGAGAAGAACAGATTTAACAAAGTAAAGAAAAATGGAAATTTGAGCAAATGAGAAGGATAAAAGAAAAATCAAATTCAAATCATCCTAAACATAGTAATAAATAATATTGTTCTGGTGGCTCCATGGTAGAGTGCTTGCCTGGTATGCACAAGGATCCAGGTTTGAACCCCAGCACCACGTACACAACTAAGTGTTGGAAAAACAAAAACCAGATGAAAATCTAAATCTCAATAAAGTTGATTCTCTTAAAAAAAAAAAAGAAGAAGAAAAGAAGAAATATTCACTATCTTAATGTCCTTTTATGGGGCTGGAGCAGTGGCTCAATGGTAGGGTGGTTGCCTGGCATGCATGAGGACCCAGCCTCAAATACACAATTGTGCCAAAAAAGAAAACAAAAACCAGATGAAAAACTAAATAAAATTTGATTCTTTCTCTCTCTCTCTCCCCCTCTCCCTCTCTCTTTAAAAATAAATAAATAGGGCTCAGCAGTTATGGTGCTTGCTTGGCGTGCAAGAGGACCTGGATTCGAACCCTAGCACCACGTATACAACCAAGTGTTGGAGCATCGGAAACCAAATGAAAAACTAAATAAAATTTATTCTTTCTGTGTTCCTCTCTCAAAAAAATAAAAAATAAAATAAATCAAGCTCTTTCATGTAAATTGTAGCAAAGATATTAAATGTGGGAAATTCACTGAAAGACTAAGAAAATAGAATAGCAGTGTTTTTGCACTTATGAGTCATTCTAGAAAGAAGCAATAGCACATTTGACATTAGTGTCAACTGAAGAGTTAAAACACAATCTCTGGGCTGGAGCTGTGGCTCACCGGTTATGGCGCTTGCCTGGCATGCGCAAGTACTCAAGTTCAAACCCCAGCACCCACGTACACAACGAAGTCTGGGAGCAACGAAAGTCATGTGAAAAACTAAATAAAAAAATTGATTCTCTCTGTCTCTCTCTCTCACTGTCCCCTCTTTCTTTAAAAATAAAACAACAAAAAACAAAAAATACAACCTCCATATTTCTCTTGGTTAGTCTTACCTACATTATGATTTTACATAACTCACCAAGATCATGACAAAGCCCAGCAATCTGAACACAGAGCATATCTCGCTCACTTATCTGCAGCTCTGGTTGTTTTTCACACAGTGCTCGAACTAAACATCCTGCTAGATACCCCACCCTGTTGAATAAAAAAAAGTCATTTCATTTGAAAGATGAGTGACACTTCTGGAACTCAAGTACTTCAATAAGCATTCTGGCAACTTTACATAATAGTCTATTTTAGAGCACATACTTTTACCAACTGAATTTCAAAAGCAGGACCTCAGCCTCAACGAATTAATCATTAGGAAAATGAAAGCCAAGCCACAGTGAGAACAACAACACATTTAGGAACCATTTAGTTCACCAGGAGGTCTGCTATTAGTGACTTATAAGATTAGACCACTTTATTTGCAGGTTTTCTAACCTAGAAATGAACCATTTTATACCCGTTACAGCTATTAGGATGGCTGCTATCATAAAAACAGAAAATAAGTAACTCATAAAAAAAGAAAATAACAAGTTTTGACCAGTGGAGAAATTGAAAACCTTGTACATTGTTAATAAGCAGGTATCAGGGGCTGGGGAAAAAAGGAAATGAGGAGTTGTTGCTTAATTGGCATAGAGTTTGTTTTGCAAGACCCATCTGGCAACTGGTTGTACAACAATGTGCAAGTGCTTAACGCTACCAAACTGCACACTTAAAAATGATTAACACAGGGCTGGAGCAGTAGCTCAGTGGTTACAGTGCTTGCCTGTCATGCACAAGGACCTGAGTTCAAACCCCAGCACCACGTACACAACAAAGTGTCAGAGCAATGAAAGCCACATGAAAAACTAAATAAAATTGATTTTCTCTTTCTCTCTCTCTCTCTCTCACTATCCCTCTCTTTAAAAAAAAAAAAAAAGGATTAACACAGTAAATTTTATGTTTTGTGTATTTTATGACAATTTTTTTTAAGATGGCAGCAACCTCTGGCTTTGTAATGTTTACCACACAGACTGAAGAGAAAGTGTTTAACAGGTCAAGGATGTGGGGCATGTTTGACTAGCATGTGTGAAACTGGGTTTGAACTCCAAAACCACACACAAAAAAAAAAAAATTAAAGAAAAGAAAAGAAAAAAGAAAAAGGTGCTTAACAAATGTTAAATGTACTTTTAGCACTTCCCTCTAAAAGCAATTTTAAAAAGAATACAATTTTTTCTGTCCCCTGAACTTTGAGCTCCAGGAGGAGAGAAATAATTGCTATCTTGTTTGTGATTTGGTAGCATTTGATAAGTGTTCAAAAAACACCTGTTGAGAAATTATTAACACATGTGTACTGGCTAATTAAAAATGCTATCACACAAACACACACAGTAATACACTTCGAGCATTGCATGAAAATTTGGACAACAGTCTAGGCTTTCTCTCCCCACGTCCTTTTGGCTCTACAAATGGAAGAGTAGATCTAAGATTCACCTTCATTGTATATAACAGGGGTGGAAACTTCTGCACTTATGAATGCTTTTCTGATTTACATATTTCCTGATAGGTAAGAAAATTATCAGAGTGAATCTATACAAGACTAAATAGAGACTACAGGAAAATAAACCAATCAAATTTACAGTTAAAAAAAAGTGATCTACAAATAGAAGACAGACTATTATTAGGGAAGGGACAGGAAGCGGAGGAGGGGTGCAAGAGAGGGTAGCAGAGAAGGCAAATACAATCAAAGCACATGCATGCACATATGCAAATATCACAGAGAAGAACATTATTTCACACAATATGATTGAATGATTATAATAAAAAATTTACAGAATTAATTATATCAGTAACCAACCTTATTAGCTTTTAAATATTTTCATACAAATATTTAATCCAACTGACCTATCAGCAGACACTTTCACTACCTTTTTAGGATGTGAGATAGTTTATTTTTATTTAAAGAGAGAGAGGGATAGTGAGAGAGAAAGAGAGAATCAAATTTATTTCATTTTTCATGTGACTTTCATTGCTCCAATACTTCATTGTGTACACGGTGCTGGGGTTATGCCAGGCAAATGCCATAACTGCTGCGCCACAGCTCCAGACCTACCATGAGATAGTTTAAATCATAAAATAAACAAAATGTAGCAAAGTAAGTCAAAAGCTTCAATTTTCTCTTTAATAAAATAAGAATATTATTGCCATTTGTAAAATTATTCTCTAAGAGATAAGACAATCATTTGATAAAACAGAAGCAGTAATTAAAAATTCCAAATCCCCCACTTTCCTTCCCTTCTTACCCTAGACTATGTTCAAATCGATTGTGCGAAGCTCCTGGAAAAACATAGTAACCACCTCCCAACTGTTTAATATATCGAAGACGCTGAAATTGAGGTGTGTCAATAATTCGGATGAGAAGAGGGTGGAGTTCAATGTGGCCATGGATAGGATCATTGATTACCTGGAAAATTATGTTTAAATTAGTAACATCTCATAAGTCCATCTAAAGTTTTTGTGCAGCCATTCCTAACTATGGTACAAAGTCAGAGGTATTTAAACTGTCCAAGTAAGAATACTACTAAGAAAATGACAAGATATTATTATCTTATTTAGGTATCAGACAGATCAAGTATAGTAGATCTGGGTATATTTAACTTTCTCCTAATGAATTCTAACAACAGAAATGATTTCCATCTTTGTATTAGGTATATGATTTCATTAGCCTTTAATAAATTAGTGTTTTACATATATATTTTTTTATTTATTTATTTATTTATTTTTTAAAGAGAGGGAGTCAATTTTATTTAGTTTTTCATGTGGTTTTCACTGCTCTGGCACTTAGTTGTATACGTGGTGCTGGGGTTTGAATCCGCATCCTCGTGTATGCCAGGCAGGGCCCTTAACCACTGAGCAACCCCTCTAGTCCCTAAATATAGGTAAAAATTTAATGCCCCTGTATGCACTTTTTTTTTTTTTTTTAAAGACAGAGGGGTAGTGAGAGAGAAAAAAATCAATTTTATCTAGTTTTTCATGTGGCTTTCATTGCTCCAACACTTCGCTGTGTACATGGTGCTGGGATCCTTGCACATGCTGGCAAGTGCTGTAACTGCTGAGCCACTGCTCCAGCCTCCCCTGTATGCACCTTTAAATAAATATAAAGTGGCAGAGATATAGTTCAGTGGTAGAATGCTTACCTAGCATGCATAAGACCCTAGGATTGTTCCCCAGCACTGCAAAATCAAAAACAAAAAACCAACTTTATCTTCCCACAATAACTGCCCCCTGCCCTTTTTTTCTGTTTGTTTATTTTTGCTTTTGTTTTTTGGTGCTGGGGACTGGACTTTAGGGCCTCACACAGGCTAAGCACGAATCACTGAACTGCACCATCAGCCAAATAACTGCCTTTTTTTTTTTTTTTTTAAAGAGAGAGGGACAGTGAGAGAGACAGAGAAAGAGAGAAACAACTTTATTTAGTTTTTTTGCATGGCCTTGGTTGCTCCAACACTCAGTTGTGTACGTGGTGCTGGGGTTTGAACCCGGGTCCTCATGCTTGCCAGGCAAGCGCCGAAACCGCTGAGCCACCACTCCAGCCCCAAATAACTGCCTTTTAAAGACAAGGTTATAGAATAAATAAGAATCTGATAAGCTATTTAACCCATGATCCTCAAACTACTTTAAACTGTTTCATAAAGTTCCTTAAGCGTACAGAGGAGGGGCTGCAGAGATGCCTCAGTGCTACAGAACTTATATGGCGTGAGCAAGGACCTGGGTTTGATCCCCAGCACCACATATACAACTAAGTGGAGGAAAAACAAAAACCAGATGAAAATAATAAAAGCAACACTTTCTCTCTTTAAAAAAAAAAAAGTGTATAGAGCAGCTGAGGGCATAGCTAAATGGTAGATTGAGTACTTAGTATGTACAAGGACCTGGGTTTGATCCCAGCACAAAAAAACAACAAAACACCCCAAAACAGATAACACACCACCACCAACAAAGTACATGGAATTCTGCGAGGTGAAGAACCCTGTCTGTCTTGTTCACTGATCTATTCTCAGAATGAATCACATGCTATGTTGCCCGGCAGTCACTAGAAATTCCAACATGTTCTGACAATGCTGCTGAGCTGTTACTGCAATGTAGTATATAGTAACATGCTATTATATTTAAAGTGTACAATATTGGGCTGGGGGTGCATGCAGCTCAGTGACAGAGTGTTTTGTATGGGTGAGGTCCTGGGTTCCATCTTTGACAACACACATACATACAGGAAATATACTATGTTAATACACAAAAATATATAAAAATACTAATTACAAAATCTCAATACTATAAAAAAAGCTTACAGGAATCATCTAGTCATTGAAAATATTGCTGATAAGAAATTCATTTCCTGTAAAATGAACTCAAGTCAATTTAGGCACTCACAGCTTCAGTCAATTACTAGAACTTACAACTTTATGAGACAGGTTGATGTTTGTTGAGTATCCACAGTCTTTAAATACCTGAAAATTATATACTTGTCTATTCTTTACTCCTAAACCAAGATCGACATAACTACTGTAAATGAGAATCTATTTGTAATCTATTTTTAATTCATTTAAAAAGGCCTAAAAGGCTTCGATAACTTATCAATTTTTCAGGTTGCAATAACTATTTTTTTTTAAGAGAGAGGGACAGTGAGAGATAGAGAGAGAGTCAATTTTATTTAGTTTTTCATGTGGCTTTCATTGTTCTGACACTTAGTTGTGCCTGTGGTGTTGGGGTTCGAATCCATGTCCTTGTGCATGCCAGGCAAGCACCATAACCACTGAGCCACCACTCCAGCCCCTGCAATAACTATTCTTAAAATGTTTTTTTGGAGCTGAAGCAGTGGCTCAATGGTTCCGGCACTTGCCTGGCATGCGCAACAGCGCAAGTTCAAACCCAGGCACCATGTACACAATGAATGGTTAAAGCAACAAGGATCACATGAAAAACTGAGTAAAACTGATTCTCTCACTCACTGTTCCTCTCTCTTAAAAAAAAAAAAAATTTTTTTTTCACAGTTGGGAATGTAGTTCAGTTCTAGAGTGCTTGCCTTGCACAAATGAGGCACTGAGTTCATTTTTCAGTGTGCACACGCACACACACAAATAAAACAAAATTAAAAAATCAAAAAAGCTTTAAAGGGGTTGCCTAGCATGCGCAAAGCCCCTAGTTCAGTCCTCAGCCCTGAAAAAAAAAAAAGAAAGCAAGATTTATTGAACTTTCACAAAAATATTTCATTTAATATGTTAAAACAAAATAAATTTAAGCCACTTATGACAATCAGTGAAAAGTATTTAACTTGTTTAATACACACATTTTCAAGTCAAAAAACATAATGATTGGGCTGGAGCAGTAGCCCAGTGGTTAGAGTGCTTGCCTGGCATGTGTAAGGACCCAGGTTCAAATCCCAGCATTACACACACAACTAAGTGTTGGAAGAACAAAGGCGGGTGAAAAAAATAAATAAAATTGATTCTCTTTCTCTGTTGGCTTTTTTTTTTTTTTTTTAAGAGAAAGGGACAGTGAAAGAGACAGAGAAAGAGAGGAACAACTTTATTTAGTTTTTCACATGGCCCTAGTTGCTCCAACACTTAGTTGTGTACGTGGTGCTGGGGTTTGAACTCAGGTCCTCAGGCTCGCCAGGCAAGCGCCAAAACAGCTGAGCCACCACTCCAGCCCTCTCTCTTGCTCTTAAAAAAAAAAAAAAAAAACAAAAAACATAATGAATGCTTTTTTACACTTCATACTTTTTTTTCCCCAGAAAGAGCTCACTAAGTTGCCAGACTGGCCTTGAACTTGTGATCCTTCTGCTTCATGCCTCTTGAGTAGCTAGAATTACAGGTGTGCAGCACTGTGTCCAGCTCCTACTCTTTCTTTTATTAAATTTTTTATTAAGGCTGCTCCTACTCTTAATAATTAATATTTTAGCTGGGTGAGATGGTGCACACCTGTAATCCCTGCTTATATGGGTAGGGGGTGAGGCAGGAGGATCACAAGTTCAAGGTCAGTCTGGGCAACTGAGCAAGACCCTGTCCCAAAATAAAAAACAAAGAAGGGGGCTGGAACAGTGGCTCAGTTGTTGGAGCACTTGACTGACATGTGCGAGGAGCTGGTAACCCCATACCACATACACAACTAAGTTCTCTCTCTCTCTCTCTCTCTCTCCTAAAAACAAAAACAAACAAACAAACAAAAACACAAAGAAGGGCTGAGGCTATAGCTCAATGGTACAGTGCCCCTGGGTCCAGTCCCATTGTGGCAGGGGCAGGGAGCAGGAACAGGACAACTCAGATTCCTCTTACCTTCATTATCTCAACCTGAGTTTGACTCAATTGTTCAATATAATTAAGCAGTTTCTTCCTCTCCCCCAAGGAACTAAAATTACAAAGATAAGAAAATTTATCATCATTTGCTTAATAATAACCCAAGGAGTATATAGTAGTATATAATTAACTCTAGATTAGCTACACTGACAGATTTGATTGGAAAGAATAATCAATAGCTCAAACACACTCCAAGGGAGGAATCTAGGGAGACAATCAACATTGTAGCATACTCTTTACCCCGCCCCAGAATCCAAATAATACTTATGCAATCATTTAATTCTAGAAAATTCACAATCTAAGCATTTACATCACTTGTAGGGGCAAAATATAGAAGAATCAAGAGACTAGGGTATGGTTGATGTGGGAGTTATTCTGGTTTAAGAACAAATGCATATCGTATTATTATTTTATATGCATTTATGATTGCAGAATAACTCAACTTCTTAATAAAAAAATTTTAAAAATACTAGAAAAAAATTCAAACACAAACTCCCTTCTTCCTTTGCTTCTCAATTAAGAGAAGTTCTGGGGCTAGAGCGGTGGCTCATCAGTTATGGCACTTGCCTTGCATTCCTGAGTTTGTAGGTTCAGACCCCAGCACCATATACAAAATGTGTCAGAGTAACAAAAGCCAAATGAAAACTAAATAAAGTTGTTTTTCTCTCTCTCTCTCATTGCCCCTCTCTCTCTCTCTCTTTAAAAAAAGAGAGAGAGAGAGAGAGAAGTTCCTGTTGACTCAAGGGAGGCCTGCCCCAGGGTTTTGCCCTTGATCTTCTTCCCTCTCAGCAAACTCAGGCTTCAGCATCTCCACTGAGTGCTCAGTTTATATTTCAAACATATTTTAAGCAAATTGAAATCAACACCCATCTTCATATCCTAGATAGATTTATGAGCACCAGATAAGACCAAATCATGAGTCAAACATATGTGAAAGTTTCAGCATTTTTTTTTTCAGGGCCTGAGGACCGAACTCGGGGCCTTGTGTGTGCTAGGCAAATGCTCTGCCACTGAGCTAAATCCCCAACCCCGAGTTTCAGCATTTTTAATACCTATCTTCCACTGTCTGTGATTCATCATAACACTCCATTTCTAGAAATAATTTAATAGGAATTAAATTTGGGTAGCTCCAAATCTTGTTACATCCTGATTTATGTACAGTTACTCATTGGTGCGGGCATATTGGCCTCACCCCTGGGTGAGTGTCAACAAAAACAATAGGTAAGCGGTTAGTTAGCCTTACTATCTACTAGCTAATCATATATATTTTTTTTAAAGAGAGGGGAACAGTGAGAGAGTGACAGAGAGAGAGAGAGAGAAACAATTTTTATTTAGTTTTTCATGTGACTTTCATTGCTCCAAGACATTGTTGTATATGTGGTCCTGGGGTTCAAACTTGCATACTGGCACATGCTGGGCAAGTGCCGTAACTGCTGAGGCACCGCTCCAGGCCAGTTAATCATATATTTTTTTAAAAAGGTCTTTTGCTAAAAGCCTAGATGGACTTGAAGTCAGAAGCACCACATTGGCCTCTATGTTGTACTCTGCGATCCACGACAACAACAAATTTAAAGATGATTTTCTTTCTTTTTTAAAAGAGGGGTGGAGAGAGGGAAAATAATTTAAAAAAATTTTTTTCATTTGGTTCTAGAATACAAGTGCTTGTCTAAACTGGATTCCCCCTACAATGCAGAGTCCAGGACAAGAGCTTACATACAGGTAATTTATGTTGGTACATATACCCTGGAATAGGAATGGGGACTAGGAAGGGTACAGGAGGAAAGGGGAAAAGTTGGTGCTCTAGTATCACTGTGAGCAACTAGGTCTACTAGAACTGCCATCCTGAGGCAGCACAGTCCAGCAGAACTTTCTGCTGGGATGGAAATGTTCTGTATCTGCTCTGTCCAACATTGTAGCCAAGTGACTATTGAGCACTTGAAACATGGCTAGTGTCAATGAAGAAACTGATTTTTTAATTTAATCTAATTTAATTAATTTAAACATGTAGCTAGTGGCTACCATAAGGACATGAGAGCTCTAAGGACTCCTGCAGAATCTATCTTAGAATTATAAGACAGAGCAGGAGAGATGTTCCTTCTGGGATTTTTTCAATTTTGTTCACATGTATCCCAGATTCCTGGAAAGGAACCTGGCACATAGCAAACCTTCCATAAATATTTACTACATGAATCAATAGTATTTTAGCCCACAAAAAAAAGAATGATTCTCTTGCAAAGACACACTTAGAACAATTCCATTTTAGTTCAAATGGTAGCAAGTATTATGGACAAAAAATGGCAAGGGAAAGCCAGGCATGGTGATGCACACCTCTAACCCTCAGGAAGCTGAGGCAGGGGGATCTCAAGTCCAAGGCCAGCCTCAGTAATTTAGTGAGTCCCTGTTTTAAACAAAAACAGCAAAGAAAGAAAGAAAGAAAGAAAGAAAGAAAGAAAGAAAGAAAGAGAGAGAGAGAGAGAGAGAGAAAGAAAGAAAGAAAGAAAGAAAGAAAGAAAGAAAGAAAGAAAGAAAGACTGGGGATGTAATTCAATTCCCAGTACCAAAAGGAAAACAAATAGTAAAGGAGACTTTGAGAGGACTAAGGTGCTTGAAATGTGTTATAAAAGAGCCAAGATGAAGTCCTTGTACATTCTGATTCAAAGGACACTTAATGAAAGTCAGTTAAATAATCTTTTTTTCACAATCCTTCTTTTTTAAGAGATAGAGACAGAATAAGAAAGAAAGAGAGAATCAACTTTATTTTTTCATCTGTTTTCTGTTTTTCTGACACTTAGTTTGCATGTGGTGCTGAGGTTTGAACACGGGTCCTAACACATGCCAGGCAATCACTCCAACCATTGAGTCACCTCTCCAGTCCCACAATCTACTTTTATCATCAAATTCTAAGCAATAGTATATGAAGTAATTTGTTATAACCCCTTGTTTTGATTCTTTGGTTACTGTTACCACAAACATTTAACTAAGTGAAATTCTGAAGAGACCACATTTTATCATTGTTGCCAATTCGTAAGAGAAACAAAATGTCTATTTTAAGAAATGTGTAAACCCGGGATCCTGAACTGAGATCTTTAAAGTGGTCCCACTCTAATTTAAACCCTAGAACCTTGAGCCAAACAGAAATATCTAAGTATGTGAATATATGTATAATTTTTAAGGGCTAATCATATATTCCAACATTTTTCATACATGGATACATTACAATCAAGATAGGTTTAGGAAGACCTAGAAATATGTTCATGATAGGGTTTTTTTCTTGCAAATTTTTTTTCTTCCTATTGGTTCCTGAATATTTTCTGGTGTCTATAATTCAATAATTTTGAATTTAGGAGCAAAACATTGTTCATAAAAACTTCATGGAAGCTTGTCAAGAAATTCTTTAAAATAGGAATCATGCTGGGCATGGTGGTGCATGCCTGTAATCCCAGTGGCTTGGGAGGCTGAAAAAGAAGGATTGCAAGTTCAAAGCCAGCCTCAGCAACTTAGCAAGGCTCTAAGCAACTCAGCGAGACTCTGTCTCAAAACAAAAAATAAAAAGGGTGGGAATATGACTTAGTGGTTAAGTGCCCTTGGGTTCAGTCCCCAGTGCCAAATTAATTAATTAATTAATTTGAAAAAATAGGACTCTTCAGTAACATTTAACACAAGGTACAGCAGAACAAATAACAGCAGGGGATAATGTTCTAAAATATTTCATAGATTTAAAATGAGAACAGTTAATATCAGAGATAGTGGGTTTTATCCCTCTAAGGTAAATAAAACGTGTGGTTACAATATGAATTTTATCATTCTTACCTAACTCCAAGATTTTCAAGATGTGACTCATCAAGAAAGGGCAGTAATTTACCTGTGATTTTATTGTCTATGGAAGAAAGAGGAGGAAAAAACAAATTCAATATTTACAATATAAGTTTTCCAGTTTCTTTCAACTTGAATCTACCAGAATTTACTCAGATCAATATTTATCGAGGAGCTGGAGCGGTGGCTCAGTGATGGTGGTGCTTGTCTGGCATGCGCGAGTACACGAGTTCAAACCCGAGCACTATGTACACTATGAAGTCTTGGAGTAATGAAAGTCACAAGAAAAGCTAAATACAGTTGATTCTCTCTTTCTCTCACTGTCCCTCTCTCTTTAAAAAATTTTTTCTTTTTTTTTATTGAGGACCCACTATAGGCAAGGGACCAGGCCAGGTATAGTTGATCCTCTATTCATGGGTTCCACATCTATGGTGTGGATGGAAAATATTTGGGAAAAATATTGCATCTGTACCGAACATGTACGGACTTCTTTCTGTTCTTTTTGTCATTATTCCTTAGTTACTTCAATATACATATACATATATATAGCATTTATATTGTATTAGCTATTATGAGTAATCCAGAGATGATATAAAGCATATGGATGTAGATGTGCCTCGGCAGATGCAAATATGAGACCATTTTATATTACAGACTTGCGCACCTGCAGATTTTGGTTATCTGCTGGCATCCTGGAACCAATCCCTCTTGGACACTGAGGCACAACGGTATATTTTTTATTTGCTACTTGTAAAGACTTAATCCTAAGGAGATAACTAAACCAAGAAGCATTTTTTGATAAATCAGGTGAAATTTTCTATATTATTCATATAAATTATTTGCAAGAAATCTAGCACCAAGAGGCGTGGCTCTGCGGTTGGAACACTTGCCTGGCACGCGTGAAACCCCAGCACCACATACACAACTAAGTGTCGGAGAAACAAAGGGCAGATGAAAAAATAAATAAAATTGATTCTCTCTTTCTCTCTCTCACTCTTTCCCTTGCTCTTTAAAAAAAGAAGGAAAGAAAACGAAAAGAAAAAAATCTAGCAGCAAAAAGGAAAATGTAGGGGCTGGAGCGGTGGCTTAGTGGTTACAGTGCTTGCCTGGCAAGCACAAGGACGCAAGTTCAAACCCCAGCACCATGTACACAATGAAGTGCCTGAGGAATGAAAGTCACATGAAAAACTAAATAAAGATTGCTTCTTTCTCTCTCTAACTGTCCCCTCTTTAAAAAAAAAAGAAAAAAGAAAATGTAACTTGATTATTTGCTGGGGTTTTGCCAGGTCAGTGTTTTCCTGGCTTTTAAAAAGGTAGATTTTGGTTGAAAGTAGAGAAAGAAAAAGGCTTGTTCTTAAAATGAGGAGATTAAACTCACTGGCTGAGGAGTGCCCACAGTGCTGATTTACTTCTAAAACCTCGCTGGAAAGTGCACAATACTTTGTGTATTTTGTTTGTTTTGAAAGAGTATAAAATGACAACATAAATTCTCCCTGATTACCACTGTTAACATCTGGATAACACAGTAATCTATACATTATGTAATTTTACATAAATGAAACAGTTTTATAAGCTGTTTTCCTCACCCAATGTGATGAACATCTTTATTGTCGATAAATGAAACTTCACATCGTTTTTAATAGTTATTTTGTATTACACAGTGTAGATGTATCATAATATATTTAACCTTTTTTTTTCAAAGAGAGAGGGACAGTGAGAGAGACAGAGAAAGAGAGAAACAACTTTATGTAGTTTTTCACATGGCTTAGTTGCTCCAACACTCAATTGTGTACGTGGTGCTGGGGTTTAAACCCGGGTCCATGTGCTTGCCAGGCAAGTGCCGAAACCACTGAGCCACCGCTCCAGCCTCTTAACCATTTTTTTCTAGGACTTACTCTCCCTGTCTCTAAACTGGATATAACTGGACCTATGTCACCAATCCATAAAGATTTTACAGGATAAAACACGTAGGGGCTGGGCACTAACTCAGTGTACAGTGTGCACTTATCCTGCACAAAGCTCTGGCTTCTATCCCTTACACCACAAAAACAAAAAAACAAAAGAACTATCCAAAGTACATAGAACAGTACTTCACACAAAGTAAACAATAAATATTAGTCATCAGTACCATTTATTATTATTAGGTTGGATATTTGGATCATTTCTACTTTATTTTTTCCTTTTTGACTATAACCAATGGTTAATTCTATTGGACTATTTGTTCCCTTTTTATTTTGTTATTTTGAGATAGGGTCTTGTTAAAGTGCTCAGGCTGCTCTCAAAAAAAAAAAATTTTTTTTTTTTTTTTAAAGAGAGAAAGAATTCATTTTCTTTTTTCATCTGGCTTTTGCTTTTCCTCCTCTTAGTTGTATATGTGATTCTGGGGATCAAACTCAGGTCCTTGTGCATGCCAGGTAGGTACTCCACAGCTAAGCCAGTTCTCCAGCCCCAGGCTGGCCTTAAATCTACCATCCTCCAGCTTCAGCCTCTGGAATTGCTGGGATCACAGGCATGCTCCATCACACCCTGGCCTCCAGTGTTGTTTGTTTGTTTAAGATGGGGGGGGGTGTCGGGGGTGGGAGAGAAAGAGAATAAATTTTATTATTTATTTTTCCATCTGGCCTTTGTTTCTCTGACACCTAGTTGTGTATGTGGTGCTGGGGTTTGAAGGAGGTCCTTGTTCATGCCAGGCAAATGCTCTAACTGCTGAGCCACTGCACCAGCCCTGCTTCAATGGTTTTTGATGAGGATACTTGTTAAGGAATAGCTATCAGGAGCCAGGCATGGTGGTGCATGCCTATAATCCCAGTAGTTTGGGAGGCTGAGGCAAGAGGATTGTAAGTTTGAGGCCAGCCTCAGCAACTTAACCTACACAACTTAGCAAGATCTTGTCTCAAAAAATAAAAAGGGCTGGGGAAGTGATTCAGTGGCTACATGCCCTTGGGTTCAATCTCTAGTAGCAATTAAAAAAAAAAAAAAAAGCTGGTGGGAATGCTGGAGTCCAAAGATTCAATCTTAAAAAATCTAGCTCTGGGGGCTGGAGTGGTGGCTCAGCTGTTACAGTGCTTGCCTCGTGTGAGTAAGTACATGAATTTAAACCCCAGCACCATGTTCACAACAGAGAATCAGAGGAATGAAAGTCACATGAAAAACTAAATAAAAATTGCTTCTTTCTTCTTCTTCTTCTCTCTCTCACTGTCTCTCTCTCTCTTTAAAAAAAAAATCTAGCTCTGGGGGCTGGAGTGGTGTCTCAGCAGTTTAGTGCTTGCCTGCCACGTGCAAGGACGTGGGTTCAAACCCCAATACCATATACACGACCAAGTGTCAGAGCAATGAAAACCACATGAAAAACTAAATAGAACTGATTCTCTTTATTTATTTATTTTTTTCAGGGCTGAGGACCAAACTCAGGGCCTTGTGTAGGCTAGGTGAGTGCTCTGCCACTGAGCTAAATCCCCAACCCCAAAACTGATTCTCTTAAAAAAAAAAAAAAAAATCTAGCTCAGAAATGTCATAATGATGCATGCCTGGAATCCAGGTACTGGGGAAACTGAGGCAGGAGACTGCAAACTGAGGCAGGAGACTGCAAACTGAAGGCCAACCTCAGCAACTTAAACACTGTCTCAAACCAAAAAAAAAAAAAAGGGGGGGGGCTGGGAATGTAGCTCACAGAGTGTAGAGCACTCTGGGTTCAATTCCCAGTTCCACAAAAATAATAAATATCCAGCTGTGCTTTTTTCCCCAGTGGTGTGACTTTTGGAAAGTTATTTAATATCTTTGGAACTCACAAACATCATCTGTAAAAAGTGTGGATTATAGCATCTAATTTCAGGGTTCTTGTGAAACTGTATTCCATGAGGAAAACGAATCCGTACTTTGTGCTTGGTTTGGCAAAATAAAAACAAACCTAGACAGAGATCTTAATTATAAAGAAAAACTCCTACAAATGGGGAGAAACTCCAATCTCAGAAATCTGCAAATGGCTCAAAATCAAAGAGAAAAAGGTTTTTCTTTAAAGAGGTAAAGGAAGGGCAAGCAGATATAAGCAAATATTTTAGAAGGGAACTTGAACAAATAAGAAGGAATGACCAATGGGATCTTACAGGACAGTGTCCCACACTGTCAGCAGGTTCCCACTTTTAATGCTTGCTTGGGTCTGGGGGCAAGCAAGGGTTCAGAGGCCTGTCAAGAAATAGAGAAACCAACAGGTGTCATGGCACACTCCTGTAACCCCAGCATCCAGAGAGACTGAGGCAGGAGGATCACAAGTTCAAAGCCAACCTCAGCAACTTAGTGAGCCCATAAGTAACTTAACAAGACCCTTTTTCCCTCCACCCCCCCCCAAAAAAAAAGGCTCAGTGGCTAAGTGCTGCTGGGTTCAATCCCTGGTACCAAAAAAAAAAAAAAAATTAGAAACCTGACTAATGTTTGGTCAAGACAAAGCAGACAAGATATGAGCAAGAAGGGACACTTGGTCAGTTTGGTTTTCTCAGAGACAGAGAGAGAGGGAGGGAGAGAAAGAATCAATTTTATTTCTTTTTCATCTATTTTTTTATTTCTCTGACCCTTAGTTGTGTATGTGGTGCTGGGGTTCAAACTCAGATCCTTGCACATGCCAGGCAAGTGCTCTAACTCCATCCGCTCAGTTTTTACCAACTGAAAGCACAAAGTATCTTCTGTTAGCCCTAGACTATGGGTTCAAGAGAACACAACATTCTGGAGGCTATTGAATTAATTTAAAGAACACCACTGAACCAAGAGACCCAACAACATAGGCAATCTCATTTGAAGATAAAAAACATATAATGATTTCATTCCACCTGTGGCTCATCAAAGAAAAAGCCCATCCCTGTAGTGGAGGAAAACAAAAGGGTGAAAGAAAAAAAGTGAAGTGTAATTCCCTGCATTCAAGCTGTCTTTAGGTCCTGAACCATTAGAGTTCTTTCCACTCCAGGGGCTGGAGCAGTGGCTCAGAGATAGATCTCTTGCCTGGCATGTACAAAGACAGGTTTGATTCCCAATGCACACACACAACTAGATGTACGAAAAACTAAAACCCAAATTTAAAAAATAAATAAAATGGACTCTTTCAATCTTTTTTTTTTTTTTTTTAAAGAAAGAGGGACAGTGAGAGAGGATCAACTTTAGTTTTTCATGTGGCTTTATGTTGCTCTGACACTTTATTGTGTACATGGTGCTGAGGTTCGAACCCATGTCCTCACACACGCCAGGCAAGCACCATAACCACTGAGCCACCACTCCAGTCCTTTCTCACTCTTAAAAAAAAAAGGGTTCTTTCCACTCCAGTTTTCAACCTAGGCAAATAAGGTTCCACCCCGCAACCATAAAAGTTTACTGAATTTGCAAATCACAACCGCACCTCCTATTGAACACCTTAGAATGAGGCAGGGGTTAAGCTTCACACCACTACAAAAAGTTGAGCAGAATTCATGTGGATGATAGATAGCTAAAGATGGAACTGGAAAAGTAGATCCAAACTCTCAAACTACACACTTCCCTATGTGTGGCCAAGTTGCAGAACGCTGGGGATTTATTTGGTGGTCAGTTGAACAATCCCAGTGTTCAGATTTAGGAAGGGAAATTCCTAACAAAGAGCAAAACATAATCATGACCCAGCTTTGCAAATACAGTCAACAAATACTGAGCAGTAGTCAGTGGGAATTCAGAGATTAACAAAACAAGTTCCTTCCCCTTTATGAAAACCCCAAATTCAGGCGGAGGGTGGGGGGGGGTTGTGGGAACAAACATAAAAGCTCAGAACCTCTCATGTGGCAAGTGTTCAGGGAGCTGCGGTTAGCACAGAGGGGTCTCCGAGCTTGGTGAGGCTGCATGACAGCAAGCCTCCGATCAAGGTCTGAGGGAAACCGTCTTCTACCTAAAAAGGGACCTGAGCTGCTGTGGTAGCGCAAGCCTGTGATACCAGCTATTCAGGAGGCTGGGGCAGGAGAATCTCCAAGTTCCAGGCCAGCCTCAGCAACTCTGCAAGACCCTGTCTCAAAACTGAAAACGGGATAGGGATGTAGCTCAGTGGTAGAGTGTCCCCGGGTTCAATCCCCAGTACCAGAAACAAAACAAAAAGGTCCTGTGGTGAATACCTAATATGTGCTGGGAATACAGCCCTAAATCAGGCTGAGTCCCTGTCTTCAGAGTGTCCAGTCTAGCGGAAAAGACACAGGTGATTAAAATCCTGTATCGATGATGTGGTGACACAGGATACCTGAGGCTGAGGCAGGAGGATCTCAAGTTCAAAGCCCGCTTCAGCAACTTTGTGAGGCCCGGTCTCAAAACAAAAAAAAAATTAATTAACAAATAAAAAGGGTTGGGGTTGCGGCTCAGTGGGAAGCGCTCCCGGGTTCAATTCCCAGTACCAAAAAGTGAAAAGGGGAGGGAAAAGCGGGGTGTGGCAACTCTCCCGCCCAGCTCCGGGGAGGCAAGTTCCAGGAGAGTCAGCGGAGTAAGATGCAAATCCACACCTGCCCCTCCCGGGCTCAAAACCCCCAACCCGGAGCCCCCGGCCACCCTCCTCTCGGCCCCTCCCCGCTCCTGTCTTCCCTTCCACGAGCCTCAGGTCCCCTCGGGGCGCCTCCCGGGTGAGCTCCCCCTTCTCAGCTCTGCGTCCCCTCGGGAGGCCCCCTCAGTCACGGCGCGTCTCCCGCCCCGGGTCGCCACCCCTCGCCCCTCAGCCCCGCTACCTCGGAAGTTTTTCAGCAGCGCCGGCTCTTGGAAGCCACAGCGCTCTAGGAAGGAGCACACCTGCTCCGGGCCCCACGTCTGGTGGTCGGGGTGCAGTTCCGGGCCCGGGCTCCTGTCCGCCGCTGCGGAAGGAGTGCTTGGTGGGGTTCTCGGGCTGCCATCGCACCGGGGCCGCTTAGACGGCTGCTCAGAATCGGATCTCCGCATGGCTACACCCGGCGCCCGGAGAAGCCCAGTTAAGAACCGCGGCGCCCAGCCCGCGCGCAGGCGCACTGACAGCTGAGCGCCGGCGGCGAGTCCGCTCAGCCTGCCAACCCACGGGCCTCCTGCGCAGGCGCACTGCCCAATCAGCGCTGGAGCCGGACGGCCCTGCGACTCTGGCCCCCGCAGGCCCGCTGCGCAGGCGCAGTTAAAGTCCGGTTTTCCCCGGTCAAGCCGGGTGTTTAGGGGAAAGGGCGGAGCTAGAAGCCCGAAGAGGGGCCGTATAGGGGGTTGTTGGGAGACGCTGGTAAACGCAGCGACGGGGGCAAGGGGGGACCCTCCTGGGACCCAATTAGGTCTGGCCACACTTCGGATTAGGGGTTCTGGTGGATTGAGGGTACATCCTCCAAATGTGTACTAGTTTCCCTCTTGACGTTTGAAACAACCTAAAAGGCTGTGTACCTGCCAGTACCTTGGCAATGAAGAGAAAAATAGGTAGGTGGTTGCATTGGAAAACCCCCAAAATGATGTCAAGCCTCACGCATTTGTGTCTTTTTGCATTCTTGCTGGGCAGCGAGGGGACCTTGGGGATGCCTGGCTTCAGGTTTCTATGCAGGGCAGACTTCAAATTTTTCAAATGGAGATAGATTCCCAGAAAGGAGAATCCTCAATCCCTAGCACCCCAGATGAAGGGAAGTGGCCAATCTGATTTCTTAAAATTTCCCCTCTAGGACTTTTTCTAACTGGTACTAACAGTGAGTGGAAATGGCAGGCATTTCCCCATCACTTTAGCCACTTAGGAGAAGGGCCCAACTCCCCCTGTAAATCCTGTTCCATGCTTTAATGATAAAAAGAGGACTACTACTACTAATAGCAGCCAAGCCATACATCCATCTAGGGCATGAAGAGTGAATAAGGCAGATTGGTTTATCATCAGCAGTATGAGCTAGTGGTCTAATGATCAGCCAAAGGACTGGAGCTTAGCTCAATGGTATGCATAAGTGAAGTGAGGCCCCGGGTTCAATCCCCAGGGCCAAAACAAAACCAAAAAAATATGAGTTGAAATATTCTTAGCAGACAGCCCTACTGTGTGCCAGATGCTATTCTAAAGGCTTTATAAATACTAATTCATTTAATTACCACAATAACCTTGCCATGTAGCAGAGTGAGGTACAAAGATGGGGCACTCATTGGTGGAATACCTGCTTTGCATTTGAAAAGCCCCGGGTTCAGTAGCCACCACCACAGACAGAGAGAGAAGAAAAGAAAAAAATAATTTGCTAAAGGTCCCACAGATAGAAAATGATAAAACATGTATTAAAACCCAGAATATGGAGCCTGACTCCAAAATCCATGCTTTTAATAATTAGCCAAATATTGCTTATTAAGGGGGGTTTTATTGACCTTTTTTTTTTTTCTGTACTGGGGATTGAACCCAGGATGTTTTACCACTGAGCCACATCCCCAGTCCTTTTTATTTTTTATTTGAGACAGGGTTTCCAAGTTGCTTAGAACCTTGCTAAATTGCTGAGGCTGGCTTTTAACTTTTGATCCTCTTGTCTCAGCCTCCTGAGCCACTGGGATTACAGATGTGCACCACCACATTCGTTTATTTATTTATTTATTTTTATTTTAAGAGAGAATGAAAGAGCAAGAAAGAATCAGTTTTACTTAATTTTTCACGTGACTTTCATTGCTCTGACATTTCATTGTGTATGTGGTGCTGGGATTTAAACCCAGGTCCTCTGGCATGCCAGGCAAGTGCGGTAACCACTGAGCCACGGCTTCAGCCCTTAAGGGGGCTTTTGATGTAAAGTTATTTTCTATTAGCTAACCCAACATTTTCAGTTGCTTTCTGTTCCCACAGACCCATGGGAGAAGTATAGGGAAGTGTTCTATTTGCACTGAAGGCCTGGTCCCAAAAACATGCCATGACGAGCTTGATCGCTGTGGAAAATATCTGACAGCTGCCAACACTTGTGAAACTGAAACAAGAGGGCGAGAAAGACAACAAACAGCATTTGTCTGCATGACATATTTTAAGTCAGAAATAATTTATTTGAAAAATGGTGTTTATAAGACTTGTGGGAAAATCTTCGCTATGGAAAGTTTCCTAGGCAATAAAGGTAATGTAAACAAGGTTTTTAGTTTAATAACCTTGGCTTGTTCAGTTGCTGTTGAGAATTTTTACTTGGTTTTTATTTGTTAAAAAGCATAATTTCGGGGCTGGAGCCATGGATCAGCGGTTGCAGTGCTTGCACGGCGTGCACGAGTACGCAAGTTCAAACCCCAGCACCATGTACACAAGGAAGTCTCGGAGCAACGGAGCAACGAAGGCCACAAGAAAAACTAATTCTCTCTTTCTCTCTGTCTCTCTCTCTGTCCTTCTCTTAAAAAGAGCATAACTTCAAGTGGGGTGTGATGGCACTTGCCTGTAATCCCAGTGATTTGGAAGGCTGAGGCAGAAGAATCATAAATTCAGGGCCACCCTCAGCAATTTAGCAAGGCCCTAAGCAAGTAAGTGAGACCCTATCTCAAAATCAAAAGGGCTGGGATGTAGCTCAGTGGTTAAGTGCCCTTGGGTTCAATCCTTGGTCCAAAAAAAAAAAAGGAGAAGAAGAAGAAGAGGAAGAGGAAGAGGAGGAGGAGGAGGAGGAGGAGAAAAGAAAGAAAGAAAAGAAAAGAAAAGCATAATTTATTTCAACCAAGTGCAGTAGTACATGCCTGTAATCCCAGTAACTCAGGAGGCTGAGGTAGGTGGGAGGATCACAAATTCAAGGCCAGGCTCAGCAATTTAGGGTGGACCTAAGCAACTTATTGGCACCCTATCTCAAAATAAAAAATAAATGATGGGGATGTACCTTAGTGGTAAAGCACCTCTGGGGTCAATCCCTAGCGTACACACACACACACACACACACAGCAGAAAAAGCATAATTTCAGCCAGGCACAGTGAGCCATGTCTGTAATCCCAGCTGATCAGGAGGCTGATATGGAGGGTTACAAATTCAAGGCCAGCCTTGGCACCTTAGTGTGACACTCTCAAAATAGAAAATAAAGAAGACTGGAGGTATAGCTCAGTGGTAGGGCTTTTGCCTCATATTTGGAAGGCCCTGACCTCAATCCCTAGTACCTCTGGGAAAAAATATGTGATTTAATCCATGTTTATTATTTCCTCCCAATCCTCTGTGGCCCTGGACATTGTGAAAGATACCTGATTACTTGCTTAAGGTCACATGGTTAGTAAGTGACAGAGTTGAGATTCCAGGCAGTACTGACTCCAGATCTTAGGCTCTTTCCAGTTTGCCACTTCCCTTAATTCCACCTGATGATTCTACTCCATCCAGACATTCCACACAATGAGAGGAATCTCTGCCCAAGCTCTCCACTTTTAAAGTTAAGCTCGTCATGCTCAGTACTAGAAAAGACAATGTGATCAACTATTTTAAGTCCTGCTGCCCAGTGACCGTGCATACCCCCAGTGATTCTTCCATGATCTCTAACTCTCTGTCACCCAGCCAGCCAAATTGTGCAAGTTTCTCCTGGCAGCAATACCCTTGTGGTTTTTACCTCTCTCCACAACTTCCTCTTGCCACCAGCGCTGCTGGTTCTCACTGCTAGCTAGCTAGCATCACTCTGGTTCTTTGTTTCACTTCCTTTTCATCTTTCCTTGAACCAGGCCTCCTCAAAACATAATTTTTTCCAGCTGTGCAAATCTCAAAGCCAAGTCAAAATTCTTTAAAAATAAAAAAGTTACAAGTTCCGTGCTGGTGGTGTGCTGGTGGTTGTAGCTCAGTGGTAGAGGGCTTACCTAGCACACAGGAAGCTCCGAGTTTGATTCTCAGCACTGGGGGGGAAAACAAAACAAAAAACACTGATTTCCTCATGCTATAGTTTTCAAGAGAAAAACCTGTGAAGCAAAGTACACACAGAGCCAAATGTCGCCCCTTAATGTGTTCTCTATCCATTTTTTTTTTGTTCATAGATGTACAAACTTATCTCAAGGTTTGAAAGTTCATGAAAAACAGAGACCCTAAAAAATAACAATAGTTACCTACTGTGAGTCAGATAGTCCACTTGTGCCTGACTTTATGTCCATAGTTTCTAATCTTCATGACAGTCTCCATGAATAGATATCATACTGTTGGGTTCCATTGGTTACAAATACACTCATTAGCCAGGAGCAATGGCGCATGCCTGTAATCCTAGCAACTCAAGAGACTGAGGAAGGAGGATTGCAAATTCAAGGTCAACCTCTGCAATTTAGGGAGGCCCTAAGCAATTTAATGAGACATTGTTTCAAAATAAAAAAATTTATGTGGCTCGGTGGCAAAGCACCCCCAGTATCCAAAAAAAAAAAAAAAGAAAGAAAGAAAGAAAAGAAAAGAAAAAGCAAGCAAACGAAGCAAGTTAAAAGCTCTGAAGATATTCATTAATTCATCCATCCAATATGAACACTTGTGGGGCTGGAGCGGAGCAGTTACTCAGTGGTTACAGCGCTTGCCTGGCATGTGTGAGGACATGGGTTCAAACCCCAGCGCCCACGCATATGGCTAGGTGTCGGAGTAGTGAAACCCATGTGAAAAACTAAATAATCGATTCCGTCTGTCTCTCTCTCTCTCTCTCTCTCACTGTCCTTCTCTCTTAAAAAAAAAAAAATGAACATTTGCTGGGTACTTTCTATTTGTTGGACACTGCTCCAGACTCTTGGGACACATCTATGGACAAAAAAGACAAAATCCCCTTGCCTAGTAAAACTTGTATCCTAGGAGGAGGAGGAGGCTGGCAGCAAGCAATGATGTTATTAACAATAATACACTTAGAGTCAAATTGGTGCTGTGGGAAATAGATTGAGCATGGTAAGAGACTAGGAGTGGAGGGAGTTGGGTCAGCACTTTGAATAGGGTGGTCAGGACTGGCTTTTGGATAACGTGGCTTCAAGCAGAAACTTGAAGGAGATGGAGTCTGTTGTACAGGGGGAGGAAAAGCATTCCAGAAAGAGTAAACAGTAAGCTTTCAGGTGTTGAGAAATGGCAGGGAGGCCATTGTAGGGGACCAGAGTGAGCCAAAGGGGGAAGCCATGGAAAGAGGTCAAGTAAGATGCATACTGTGGGAGCCGCAGGCTGCAAGCAGCTTCGAGGTCCTGTCCTTAGAGCTCCTTGTCTGGAAATGAGAGAAGCTCTGCTCCTCCGGTCCAACAGAAAATGGTAGCAGAAGACCTCAACAAGCCGGGGTTGCATCCATTCCTGAACTAATCCCTGTGGGCAAGGTGATAAAACGATTGACTCAGTCAGGTCACATGTTTACCGTTTGGGCAAAGGGGAAGGTGTAGTTCCAAAAGGAGGAGAATTTGTTTTGGGCAAAGCCAAGACCATAGTGGTGCTATAGTCATTTAATAGATAAGGATATAATAATTTAATAGAGAAGCTCAGAGAGGTGAAATGACTTGTCTAGGGTCATACTCAGGTCTTAAGTGTTCTGGAACTGATACCTGGATAAACCTTGAAAACCATTATCTTCTTCTACAAGTTGAACCGAGCTTAAAAAAACAAAGCTCTATTGCTTTTAAGCTGTTGCAGGTTCAGGACATCCATCCCATCCTATGGAGTACAGAGTCACTTCCCGTGACTCAGTGTCTGGGACAGGAGTAGCCATGTATTTGGAGCCTGGGTTGTTCAAATACATAAGAGAGTCAGCAAACTTCCCTTAAGGGACTGGGGCATTCCCAGGTAAAAATAAATTGTAGATTTTTAAAAATTTCTTTTCTTTAGCCTTACTGGGGATTGAATCCCAGGTCTCTCACTAGGTAAGTGCTCCAGCACTGAGCTGCATCCCCAGCCCATTCACAGATTCTTTTAAAGTGTAACATGAAGGGGCTGGAGCGGTGGCTCAGCGGTTTCGGCGCTTGCCTGGCAAGCACGAGGACCTGGGTTCAAACCCCAGCACCACGTACACAACTGAGTGTTGGAGCAACTAAGGCCATGTGAAAAAAAAAAACTAAATAAAGTTGTTTCTCTCTGTCTCTCTCACTGTCCCTCTCTCTTTAAAAAAAAAAAAAAAAAGTGTAACATGAAGAGCCAATCATATTTTAAACAGCAGTGGCTCCTAAAAATTCAAAATGGTAGTTATATCAACTGGTCTTATTTCAATGTAGATTTGCTGGGTAGCCCAGAAGCTACAACAGAAAAGGGGTTTACCATTCCTACAGTTGCTAGCCCAAAACCATTAGGAGAGCTTTTGGCAGAAGCCAACTCTAGACAGACCTTGGGACTCTGATGATACTGTCATTTGATCAACCAACCCAAAAGTACACACACACACACATACATACATACATACATACATACAAACTTTTTTTTTATACTGGAGATTAAAGGTAGAGGCACTTTACCCCTAAGCCACATCCCCAGTCCTTTTTATTTTTTATTTTCAGACAGGGTCTCACTATGTTGCTTAAGGCCTCACCAATCTGCTAAGACTGGCCCTGAACTTGCAATCCTCCTGCCTCAGCCTCCAGAGATGCTGGGATTACAGGCATGTGCCACCATAACCAGCCATTAGTGTATATTTTGATTTTTTGGATTTTTTCATTCCTAGCTGAAAGCATCCTTAAAACACTACAGATATTCAGTATCATCTGGCTGATTTTTCCCTTGTAGAGACACCTGTATCCAGTCCAATCTACTCTAATTCCTCATCATCTCACGCAGTGTCTTCTCTAGTGAATGCCACTGTCTGCCAGCGAGGTTCACAAAGATTCTTTTCTCTAAGAAACTGCTTGCTGCTCACTGAGTGAATCCATAGTATAACTGAGTTGTGTCCTCCCAGATTTCATCTGTCTAAACCCTAGATTGCAAAGTAACTGTATTTGAAGATACAGTCTTTAAGGAAATGATGAAGGCTAAATGAAGTCATAATGTGATAGACGACCTGTCAGAGAGAGAGAAAGGGAGAGAGAATCTTAAAACATGGAGACCTGGGGGCTGGAGCAGTGACTCAGTGGTTGCAGAACTTGCCTGGAATGCGTAAGGACCCAGGTTCAAACCCCAGCACCACGTACACAGCAAAGTATTGGAGCAATGAAAGCCACTTGAAAAACTAAATAAAATCGATTCTCTCTCTCTTTCTCTCACTCTCTCTATTTCTCTTTCCCCCACTGTCCCTCTCTCTCAAAAAAATAAAAATAAAAAAAACCCATGGACACCTGGTTCTATGTGCATGAATAACCCAGCATGCTTTTCTCTTTAGTCAGATGAGCAAAACCTCCTGTGCACACTTGTACCAGATTAACTAGAGAAAAAGATTCAATCACTTTAAATGTCTCCAGATTCAATGTGCCCACAATTGATTTACAGCTAGATTGCTTAACCCAGAGAAAATATTCTGAATGCCAAATATCAAGTGATTGACATAGGATTTAATTTTCAAAGAAGGTTGTCTAAGAATCTGACCATTTCTGCCCAGGAATATAATCAGAGTTCACAACCCTGGGCACATGTGCCTTCGGGTTGTGTATGCCTTTCTTGTCCTTTAATATATCTTTGCTTGTGCCCTGCTTCTGACACATCCTGGAATTCTTCTCAGTGGTCAAGAACCCACAGGACCAAGTTGAGGTCCCATTGCTCCTGGTCCTCCTTGGATCACTGTCCAGTGACAATAAGGGTTGGACACTAATCTGACAGAGGATGGGTATCCTTATAAGAGACACTAGAAGTCTTTCTCCACTCACACACAGAGAAAGGGCCATAGGAGGACACAGTAAGGAGGCAGCTGTGTGCAAGCCAAGGAAAGAGGCCTCATCAGAGCTGGGCATGGTGGCACACATCTGGAGTCCCAGCTACTAAGGAGACTGAGGCAAGAAGATTACAAGTTCCATGCCAACCTCAGCAACTAGGCAGACCCTATCCCAAAACAAAATGAAAAGTTTTGGGGGATTTATCTCAGTGGTAGAGGGCTTGCCTTGCACATAGGAGTCCCTGGGTTTGTTTGATCCCCAGCTTCCAAAAAAATATTGAGAGGGATGCCTCACAGAAACCCAATGTGTTGGCATTTTTATCCAGAAACCAAATTTATTGGCCTTTTGTGATGAGGGGGTGGAGTTTTGCTGGGGATGGAACCCTAGACACCTGCTCTGTCACGGGCTACACCACCTGCTGGCATGCCTGCCTTGGACAAGGCATTTCTGTTGTTTAAGCCAGTCAGGCTGTAGAACCTGGCTATGCTGTCCAAACAGACAAAAACACGGGGCTCACATGTTCATTCTGCACAATTCCCCTTCCTGAGCCTAAAGTTGGACAATTTGACTTAGTGGTTCCCAACCTTTAGGCCCCAGGGTGCTTCAGGCGGGTCATGGAGCTGGTTATTAAAGGAGCTCTGCATCTTTAAGATATTATGCAAAATAAATTCTCATACATACTTGTCTGTTTCTCTCATCTAAGTGTGCTGTTACGATTCACAAAACACTTTTTGATCCAAATGTTAAGGAAGCCTTTGATCATTTCTTGAGATTCCTTTCTTCAGCTAAATACTTGTTTGAATATTGGTCCTTCCCTTGTTCCTTATCTCAAAGAGAAGGGCTTGAAGTCATTCCTATGCTTGGGGACTTGTTAATCACTGTGGTTGAGAAACTAAGGAAAAGTAGTTTCAGAATTTTCAGTTTCTTAAAACCAGTAACCTAGGTGGAACTGGAAGGTTTTGTTTTTGAGACTATATATGCAATAACAAGTGTACTGTATTTAACTATATTGTGAGGTATAGTAGACAAACGGTAATGTTTAAGATGGTTCTGCCCGGTACAGAAACATGGTCCTGTGCTCCCAGCTACTTGGGAGGCTGAGGCAGGAGGATTGCTGAGTCCAGAAATTTGAGGCCAGCTGGGCAACATGGTGAGACCCCATCACAAAATAAAAAAATAAAAAAAGGTAATCCTGATATGGAGTAAGTGAAACTTTTACACATTCCTTATGGGAACAGAAAATAGCATAGTCAGTTTGGTAAAGAACATAGCGATATCTTTCAGAGTTAAACATATACTTAATTTTTTGACCCAGCAATCTAACTCATAATAAATTAAAGAAAAATAAAATATGTTCAAACAATATATGCAAATGTTCATAATTATTCATATCCCCAAGCTGGCCCATCAACTGGTAACTAAACACTTGTGTTATTAAGGAAAATTGCTCTGCATTAAAAAGGAATATTTAAATATATAACATAGATAAATCTCAAAAATATTATATACCAAGTGAAAGAACTCCTATAGAAGAAACTACACACAGTGAAAATAAGCATTTATATAAAGTTCAAGAAATGCCAGAACTACAGCAACTGAAAGCAGATCAATCGTTTTCTTGTGGGGAGAATGTTGGGTGAGCAGGGAAAGAAGTCAAAGGGCACAAGAAAGTTTTGGTTTTCTGTTTTGTTGTTGTTTTTTTTTTTAAGATAGAGGGATGGGGCTGGAGCTGTGGCTCAGCGGTTATGGCGCTTGCCCAGCATGCACAAGTATGTGGGTTCAAACCCCAGCACCACGTACACAACGAAGTCTCGGAGCAACGAAAGCCACGTGAAAAACCTAAATAAAGTTGTTTCTCTCTTTCTCTATCTCTCACTGTCCCTCTCTCTTTTAAAAATAAAATAAAGATAGAGGGACAATGAGAGAAAGAGAACCAATTTTTTAATTTAGCTTTCATTGCTCTAACCCTTGGTTGTGTACACGAGGCTGGGGTTTGAACCCACGTACTTGTGCTTGCCAGGCAAGCGTTGTAACCGCTGAGCCACCGCTCCAGCCCCACAAGAAAGCTTTTTTGAGTGATAGAAATGTTCTATATAGGGGCTGGAGCGGTGGCTCTGTGGTTACAGCGCTTGCCTGGCATGCACGAGTACATGGATTCAAACCCCAGCCCCGCGTACACAACCAAGTGTCAGAGCAATGAAAGTCACATGAAAAACTAAATAAAAATTGCTTCTCTCTCTCACAGTCTCTCTTTCTTCACAAAAAAGAAAAAGAAAAAAGAAATGTTCTATATATTGAGGTGGTAGCTATATAACTATATGTAATTACTAAAATTCATTTAACTGTAACAAGTTGGATGATTTTATTGTATGTAAATTCTACTTCAGTAAAGCTGAAAAAAATTCATCACACTATACGATTTAAGATTTGCATGCTGGGCATGGTAGTACATACCTGTAATCTCAGAAACTCAGCAGGCTGAGGCAGGAGTATCCCAGTTCAAGGCCAGCCTGGGCAACTTAGTGAAACCCAGTCTCTAAATAAAGAAAGAAAGAGATAAGGGCTGGGGGGTGTAACTCAGTGGTAGAATGCCCACGGGTCCAACCCCACTTAACACTCCTGCAAAAAAAGAAAGTAAAAAGAAAAACAAGATTTGCACAATTTCTTTCATGTGAGATATAATTGTTGGACTGGAGAAGTCGCTCAATGGTAAAACAGTTGTTTAGCAAGCAAAGGCCTCGTTTTTAATCTCTTAGCCTGCAATTAAAAAAAAGGAACAAAAATAATAAAAAATTTAAAAAGGTGATCCCTCGGTGGTGGCACTGCAGCTTGTTTTTGTTCACATATACCTGATTTCTTCTACAATTAATATAACGTTCTATAATTAATCAATTATTTCCTGAAGTGTTGATGACCAAGATGAGTAAAATTTGGAGTGCAACTTGGTTCTTTGGGACAGTGGCAGGGAGGATATTTGAATATTGCTGTCTATACCCTCGGTCACGTACTCTGCTGAACTCTAGACAGGTGTTTCCCAAACTTCTCTGATATTAAAAGCCTGGTGCTATCGTTTGGATCAGGTATGTCCCCCAAAGGTCCTATGTTGAAGATCTGGTCCCTGGAGGGGTGCTACTGGAAGGTCCCAGGACCCCATGGGTCAGTAGTAGGGCACTTGCCTGTCATCTATGAGGCAGGCGTATTCCTAATGAGAGGTCTTTAGGTCATTAGGTGTGTGCCCTTGAAGGAGACAGTGGGATCCCAACCTCTTCTCTCTCTCACTTTCTGGCCATGAAGTGAGCAGTTTTGCTCTGTCACGTACTTCTACCCCAAGGTGCTGTCTTGTTGCAGGCCCAAAACAATGGGATCAATTGATCATAAATTGTAACCCCTGAAACTTTGGAGACCAAATATGTGTGTGTGTGTATGTGTGTGTGTGTGGTGATGGGGATTGAACCCAGGGCTTCACATATGCTGTGTGAGCCCTCTGCCACTGAGCTATTTCCCAAGCACAACTGTTTCTTTTTATAAATTAACTATCTTAGGTATTTCATGTTACAGTAGTGGAAAGCTGCCCAATACATCTGTGGGATGAATCTTTTTTTGGGGGGGTGCTAGGGATTGAAACCAGGGTCTTATGCATGCTAGGCAAGCACTCTACCACTGAGCCACATCCACAGATACACAGTCTAGGGTACACTATTTAATAGAGATTCCAGAGCATCAGCCTAGTAATCTGTATAATTAATATGTTAGCTAGTTTTCTGTTGCTGTGACCAAAACGCTTGACAAGAACAACTTAAAGGAGGAAAAGTTTATCATGGCTCATGGTTTCAAAGGTTTGAGTCCACAGGGGGCTGACTCCATTGCTCAGGGCCCACAGTGAGGGAGAGATTGGCAGGGTGTGGTGGAGGAGCCTGCTCTGTTCATGGAGGCCAGGAAGCAGACAGGAAGAGGCTGCAGGGAAAATGAATGCTTCTAGGGCACGTCCCCATTACCCGCTCCCTCTAACCATGCCCCACCTGCCTACAGTTACTACCCAGTCAATCCATTCAAAGTAGGATGGACTGATTAGGTTACAGCTTTCACATTTCACCCTTGAACATTCCATCATCAACCCAGGAGTTTGGAGACATACTTCATATTCAAACCAGAACATTCCACCCTTGGCCCCCAAAAGCTCATATTCATCTCATAATGAAAAATCCATGTTCATCTCCAAGAGTCTCCATAGTCTTAACAGTTATAGCATTGCTCAAAAGTCCAAGTTCAGGGCTGGAGCAGTGGCTCAGCAGTTACGGTGCTTGCCTAGCATGCGCAAGGACGCAGATTCGAACCCCAGCACCGCATAGACAACAAAGTGTCTGAGACTCAAGGTAAACTCTTGTCTGTAGAGCTCCTGTAAGATTAAAAGCAAATTATAGGGGCTGGAGCTGTGACTCGGCAGTTAGAGCACTTGCCTGACATGTGAGAGGACCTGGGTTCTAACCCCAGCACCACATACAAAACCAAGTATTGGAAAAACAAAAACTAGAAAAGAATAAATAAAATTGATTCATTTTCTTTTTATTAAAGAGAGAGAAGACAGTGAGAGAGACAGAATTAATTTTATTTATTTATTTTCATTTGGCCTTTGTTTTGCCAAACATTTTCTGTAGCTACACCTCCAGCAACTGGGGCACAAGGTGGGAGATGATCTCTCCAAAGGGCTTGGGCAGCTCCACCCTTGGGCCTCTCTTTTAGCCTGGTTCTGTCCACAGCCACCAGCTTGTTTTGGCAGACAGGCCATTTCTGGCATCTCTTATTCTTATAGTCTCCATTCCAGCTTTGGTTTCAGCTTCACGGCTTTAAGCATCGCTCTCTTGGATTCCAACCCTGCTACACTTTGCCTGGTCTCCCAGGCCCTCCTTTGAAATCTCAGTGGGAAATTCCACAGTCCCTACCTCCAGCATCCCACATTCCTATAGAACCAGCACCATGTGGATGATGCTAGGGTCTGCCACCAGCTGGAACAGTAGTCTGACCACCTTGGATCAAGGCAGGAACAGCCTCTGAACGCCTGGCTGAGCCAGGAAACACCTTGTTAAGCCCCTGTGCAAGCACGCACCTCCTCTTCTCAAAGGAGTCTTCCCTCTGTTAGAAATAAAATTATTAAACATCCTGAGGTGTCGGAAGAAAATCAAGCATGTGCCCAGAAGTGGTGAGCAAGGCAGACTTTACTTCTGCAGAAGGGTGCACTCACGAAGGGGATCCGATGAGCAAGCACACCTGAGTGGGCAGTCAGCCTGCTTATACCTCCAACCTGACGCAATCCTACCCTTCACTCTGATAGGGGAGCTCAGGGGAACAATCTTCGGGATTGGCTAATATAAAATTGGAAAAGAGCTATGGTTGTAATGGGATATCTAATCAGGAGTTTAAAAATGGATCCTCTCTGACCTCCTGGTTCCCAGCCTAAATGGCTTCCTTTTACTTGGGAACCTTAAGACTGCATCCTGAAAACCGACCATCACACTTCCTATTTCTGGCATCTTCTACACCCTTGAGCCTGCAATGGATGTGGTCTTGCAAATTCCAGAGATGCCCTTAAGGCACCTTTCCTATTATTGAGACAGATTAGGAGAGACAGTGAAATGGCTAGGTAGTCAGGACAGAGGGCCCCTATCCAAGAGCTAGCTGGTAGAGGCAGAGTGATTGACAGGGCATGCTCAGGGTCTTCAAATGCAAAAAGACCTTGAGGCTCACTCCAGTCCCTGACTAAGAGATGGGGGTGGTCACAGGTGGACACTAGGAAGTATTTGCACCAATGGTGCTCTTGACCAGTTTCAACGCCTGTTTTACGTAGATTTTGACCAATGGGGTTGATGCATTTCTCAATGCCTGCTTTGCATGAATGTTAATCATGCTCATACCCCAAATCTATATAACCTCTGGCCTGACCTCCATTAGACGGTGTCTTGCTTCCAGGAACCACTCTGCCTTGCGGAGTCTCTGCTCTTCTTCCTAAATAAATCCTACTCCTTTTACTCCTCCTTCCATGGTTGTCTGTAGATTTTATTCTTCAAATTCATGAGACAAGGACCCAGAAGATTGGCGCCGAATTCCTGAGGTGAATTTCCACCACGCCAAGAGCGGCAACACCCAGCTTTTAGCTGGAGAGCTGCTAACGCTATTTCGGCTGCAGATACCTGCAGCCAGCTCAACTTCCCAGTTTTAACTGGGAATGGCTGCAAACACTAGAAGCGGGCTGTTTTGGCTGCTAGAGTCTGTAGAGGCCCAGACTTCATTCGCCAGCAGGAGCAGAGAATCCGGCCTCATCTCAAAAACCCCCGCATCATTATCACTGTATATTGTATTTAAATGTTTTTTGTTGTGGTAAGGTATTTAACAACACTTTCCTTGGCCCCAATTTCACACGTACTCTTTTTTTTTTTTTTTTTTTGTCAAACTTTAATTCTTTAAAACCCTTCAGCTCTGCTTCCTGCACCTAATTTTCACAGTAGATCTGGGTAAAAGCTTCCAGCAAAATCCATGCCATTGCTTGACTCAAACTAGGATGCATTGATGAGGTTATAGCTTTTACAGTCCAATCATTTCACCTTTGAACTTTCCTGCGTTAACACAGGAACTTCTGTGGATGCCTCATATCCAAATCTTAGCAGTTATTAAGTACTCAAAGGTGATTCTCACCATAGGGAAATTTGATGGAACCACTGCCTAAAGGTAGGATCTGAAACCTAGGGGGGGCATTTTCATCCCTTGGCATGTTAAGAGATTGTCACTGATGTCAAATAACCTCACATGTGCATTGGTTACCCCACATGGAACATGGGAACCAGTATTACTGATTCTTTCTAGAATGTCATCTTTCTTTTCTTTCTTTTTTTTTTTTTTAAGAGAGGGACAGAGAGAGAGAGAGAGAGAATCAATTTTATTTAGTTTTTCCTGTAGGTTTCGTTGCTCCGAGACTTCCTCGTGTACGTGGTGCTGGGGTTCGAACTTGCGTACTCCCGCATGCCAGGCAAGCCCTGTAACTGCTAAGTCACCGCTCCAGCCCAAAAGTTGTCTTTCTAACACAGCTTTCCCTGACTTGTACCCCAGATGTCTCCTGAGTTAGTGATTGTAATGGTTTGGATGTAAGGTGTCCCCCAAAAGTTCACGTGTGACAATGCAGGAAGGCCGAGGTGAAGTGATTGGGTTATCAGAGGATAACTGGCAACTGAAGACAGGTGGGGTATGGCTAGAGAAGGTGGCTCACTGGGCTGTGCCTCTGGGGTATATATTTTGTATGTGGTGACTGGAGTTTCTCTCTGCTTTGGATCTGGCGCCTTGTGTTGGGGTGTAGCCTTCACCCCCATTTCAACAGCTGCCCTAGAGCGATCTTGTTGCTATTTCCATAAGTTCCTTCAGGAAGAGCTGCTAGGTCCCGCTTTGTTAAGCTTCCTAATTATTATGCAAAATGAAGATTAGAGTGGGTTGGAAGGTGCTGTTACCTAGTTGTTTGTCTGTACTCTGCATAATAAATAAATCTGCATAACCCCTGGCAACTCCCTTAGAAGGATATTGATTCCTTGGCTTCTCCCCTCCTTATAAAAACCCTGTGTGCCTTGATAATGAATGGATTCTGGGCTGCCATCAGCTGCCTGTGGTTGCCTCGTTTCCCCGGCTGGGAGGGAAGGGGTCCCCCGACGAGGAGGGGCCCAGTTTCCAGCCCTCGGCACTCATCCTCCTCCTGATCGGCTCCCGGGGGACAATCCAGCTCCCCACACCTTGAACTGCTTCTCTCCACCACACTCCTCCGCCATCATGTCCTGCCTCGGCTCAAACCCTGAGGAACAGAGCCGGGCATCTATGGACTAAGACCTCTGAAACCTTGAGCCCCAAATAAACTCCTCCTAAAATTGTTCTTATTGGGTCCTTGGGTCACATAGCAAGGAAAAAGCTGACTGAAACAGTGATCCTCTATGGTTCTGCTTTAATCCCCCCTTTTTTTAATAATGGGGATTGAACCCAGGGGCACTTTACCACTGATGTACCTACCCTCCAAGTCCTTTAAAAAAATTGTTTTTTGAGACAGGGTCTTGTTAAGTTGCTGAAGCTGGTCTTGAATTTGTGATCCTCCTGTCTCAGTTTCCTCATTGCTGATATTACAGGCCTGTACCACTGTCCCTGGACATCTCTTTAATCCTTTATACGATCTTACAGTGTATAGCTCTTTCTGTCAAAGGTGAACCCTTAATTCAGGGACTGGTACTATTGACATTTTGGGCTGGATAATTCATTTTTTGAGGGGAGCTGCCTTGCACATTATAGGATGTTTTAACAATATTCCTGGGCTGGAGTGGTGGCTCAGCAGTTGGAGAATTTTTCTAGTATGCATGAGGACCGGGGTTTAAACCCCAGCACCACATACACAACTAAATGTTGGAGAAACAAAGGCTAGATGAAAAAAATGAATATAATTGATTCTCTCTCTTAAAACAAACAAGCAAAACAGCATTTTTTCCCATTTCCTTCTATTTACCATGAAAGCCACGATTTCATTCTTTTTAATAGCTGAATAGAAGTTCATTGTATATATATACACCACAATTTCTTAATCCACTCATCCAGTGATGGGCATCTGGTTTGATTCCATTATTTAGCTACTGTGAATTGAGCTGCTCTAAACACTGATGTAGCATGTCACTGTAGTATGCCGATTTTATATCTTCTGGGAAATACCCAGGAGTGGGATTGCTGGGTTATATAGTGGTTCCATCCGTAATTTTTTAAGGAGTCTCCACACTGCTTTCCAGAGTGGTTGTACTACTCTGCAGTCCCACCAACAATGTATAAGGGTTCCTTTCTGGGTTGGAGCGGTGGCTCAGCAGTGTTGCGCTTGTCTGGCATGCACAAGACCTAGGTTGGAACCTCAGCACCATACTCACAATTGAGTGTCGGAGAAAAGGAAACACCAGATGAAAAAATAAATAAAACTGACTTTCTCCTTCTCACTCTCCCTCTTTAAAAAAGAAAAGAAAAGGAAAGAAAGCCTTTCCCCCCACAACCTCTCCAGCATCTGTTGTTTGTTTGTTTGTTTGTTTGTTTTTTAAAGAGAGAGGGACAGTGAGAGAGAGAAAGAGAGAAACAACTTTATTTAGTTTTTCACATGGCCTTCGTTGCTCCAACACTTAGTTGCATATGTGGTGCTGGGGTTTGAACCCAGGTCCTTGTGCATGCCAGGCAAGCGCCAAAACCACCGAGCCACCGCTCCAGCCCCTGTTTGTTTGTTTGTTTTTAAAGAGGGGATAGTGAGAGAGAGACAGAGAGAATCAATTTTTATTTAGTTTTTCACATGGCTTTCGTTGCTCTGAGACTTCGTTGTGTACGTGGTGCTCGGGTTTGAACTCACGTCCTTGCACATACCAAGCAAGCGCAGTAAACTCTGAGCCACCGCTGCAGCCCCCTGTTTGTTTTTTAAAAAGCTCCTCAGTTGCAGCCATTGTTAAGAACCACTGGAGGCGGGCTGGAGCCGTGGCTCAGCAGTTACAGGGCTTGCCTGGCATGCGCCAGTTGCAAGTTCGAACCCCAGCACCACGTACACAACAAAGCGTCGGGGCAACAAGAGCCACATGAAAAACTAAATAAAATTGATTCTCTCTCTCTCTCTCTCTCTTTTAAATACCCACCGTAAATGATCAACATGAGCACCTTACCCTGGCTTTGAGAGATCAAGTGTGAAAGGCCTGTCACACTTTTGCACTTGTGCACTGTGCGCAAGCCTCACTCAGGTACCTGCAACTCCCAAACCTGTAGAACTTTCATGCCCCTGGGCCTTTCCACAGGTTTTGCTTTCTGTCTTGAACACTTTTACTGCCCTGGCAAACAGGCAGTCATCCGTAAGAACTAAATTACCTTTTTACAGGTTTCCCTGACACACTTGCCCAAGCCGAGTGCTAATACTGCCCTCTTTTCTTTTCTTTTTTTTTAAAGAGAGAAGGACAGTGAGAGAGACAGAAAAAGAGAGAAACAACTTTATTTAGTTTTTCACATGGCCTTAGCTGCTCCAACACTCAGTTGTGCATGTGGTGCTGGGGTTTGAACCCGGGTCCTCCTGCTTGCCAGGCAAGCGCCGAAACCGCTGAGCCACGCTCCAGCCCCTGCCCTCTTTTCATACAGCTGTATTACTATAGTTAACACATTTAACCAATGAGCTACAAATACTGTATTGTGAGGACAGGACCTAAGTCTGGTTCATCTGTATGCAGAGGGCCAGGCACAGAGTCGTAGGCAGCTAACACGTGCTTGTTGATTTAGTGAGAGCACTCTAAGGAACATAATTAAAACAAGAAGGTATTGAGAGTTTTTTTCTTTTTTTTCTGTGCTGGTGATGGGACCCAGGGTCTCACACATGCAAGGAAAGTGCTTTAACATTGGCCCTTTTTAGATTTTGAGACAGGGTTGTGCTTACTTGCCCAGGCTGACCTCGAACTTGTGATCCTTCTGTCTCAGCCACCCTCGTTGCTAGTATTACAAATAACAAGGTGCAGCAATTAATCAAAAGCATGATAAATCAAACATGGAGTCAGAAGTGGGTCAGCAAGGCACAATTTTACTTCTGAAGGATGTGCTCCCAAAGGGATTCTGGTGAGCAAGCACACTTGGGCAGGCAATCCACCAATATTTACCCCTAACGAAGCACTGCCCCCCTCTCTGACAGGAAGAGTTCCGTGGTATAATCTATGCAATAGGCTAATTTGAAATTGTGGTGGGTTTATGCAATTGGCTAATTCAAAATTAATGTGGGTTCGGAAAAGGGCTACAGTTGTCATTGGATACCTGTTCGGGAAATTTTTTTTTGCTTCTTTCTGATCACATGGTTCCCTTATTTAAGGTTCCTTCATTATACATGTGAAATTTAAGTTACAGTAAATATGCCTGTTGCATTACAAGTTTAACTTTGATAGAAAAGAAAACATAAATCTTACATAAATCTCCCTCTTATATGATCCATACAAATTCTTCAAATTTGCATGACATCCACGTTCAACTGCATCTAATACAGGAGGATTATACTGATATGAGACTAGAGTTTGGTGAGTGCTGTCTCTATCAGTCCTTGAATAAGATCTCCCATATATGGAATTATGTAATACCTAATTGTAGTAATAACTCCCAATACAACAATTTTTTTTTTTAAAGAGAGGGAGATGGCTGAAGCAGTGGCTCAGCAGTATTGGCGCTTGCCTGGCATGCACGAGTACACGGGTTCAAACCCCAGCACCACGTACGCAACGAAGTGTTGCAACAATGAAAACCATGTGAAAAACTAAATAAAATTGATTCTCTCTCTCACTATCCCTCTCTCTTTTAGTAAGAGAGAGAGAGAGAGAGAGAAAGAGGAAAGGAGGGAATCAATTTTATTTACTTTTCATCTGGTTCTGCTTTCTCCGACACCTACTTGTGTACATTGTGGTGGGGTTCAAACTGGGGTCATCGTACATGCCTGGAAAGTGCTGCAACCGCTGATTTGGTGAGAGAAACACCAGGGTGTGAGGGATAGCCAACTGAACCAAAATGCACGTTCCACTCCAATCGGCAGACAAGGTCTCGTGGCTCTCCACAATCCCACCAGACACCAGCTCAGGCTATAGCAAGTGCTGTTCGATTAGATATCCTCCAAGGACCTGCTTTCATTGCATCCAGATATATTTGCCAAGGATGCCAACTGCCTGCCACCACCCGGAGATAAATGAGGTGCAATTGGTTCTAAGGGAAGGAGATGGGATGACCTTTGGGGGCTCTTGCCTCAGGCTCTCAGCGGCCAGGAACAACCATGACAAGGTCCTCCAGGAGTTGTTTCCCCAGGCCGTGCTTTCCCGAAAGAGGCTATCATACCCCCCATGCCCACAGGGTCTGAGGGTCAGCCAAGTGGGACACCTCGAGCTTCTGGCATCCCTGCTGCACAAGCTTAACAGTCACTTTTCTTTTCTTTTTTTTTTAAGAGAGAAGGACAGTGAGAGAGAGAGAGAGAGAGAGAGAGAGACAATTTTTATTGAGTTTTTCACAATTTTCATTGAGTTAGTTGCTCTGACACTTAGTTGTATACGTGGGTTGCTGGGGTTTGAACCCGTGTACTTGTGCATGCCGGGCAAGTGCCGTAACCACAGAGCCACCGCTCCAGCCCCTTAACAGTCACTTTTATTTAATGCAAAAACAGAATATTCAGTCCCTTCCATCCAGGCACTTGTCTCCTTGTACTCAATTTCCATTTTAAGTATTTGTTTTAAATCTTTTACTTCTAAGGTAACCTTGGTAATGTCATTATTAGATTTCCAGAGCTTAATTTCTCCAGAATATGCTGGCCAATGGTATTTGTTTGTCCCAGATAATTGCTCCTGACAGGCACCAAATTTAACAACCAGAGGGGAGGTGGTCTGGTTTACAGTAAAGATCAACCTAATTCAATTTGATTTTCCGTATCACGTGGAACTTTACTGGAGTCTTTTTAAAGTTAATTTAGTGGAATCTGGATGTTGGGTTGAGACCCATTGTTTCTCCCTGTTAGAAGCCGAGGTTCCCTTAACTGTGTGTAGGGAGTCCAACCTCATTCTGTGGTCCAAACAGCAGTCTCAATTGTGAGCTGAACTTGGTAGGGCCCTTCCCAAGCAGGGTCCAGCTTGTTTTCCTTCCAAACCTGGATCAGGATGTGGTCACCTGGCAGATGTGAGTGTGCAGGGAATTCCAGAGGTGGTGTCTCCACCAGGATGCCCTGTAATCTCAGAGATGATTAAAGTAGAAGAAAGACCTAATATATAATTCTTAAGAAATCAATCCTTTGTTTCAAAGGTGGGGAAACCTATTATTTTTCTGAACTATGGTAACCCACATAATAATTCATATGGGGATAATCCTGTATCTCGTCAGGGAGCTGTTCTAATTTGAACGAGAGCAATGGGGAGGCACTTAGTCCAGGGGAATTTGGTTTCCAACATTAACTTAGTGATTTGTCCCTTTAGAGTTTGGCTCATTCTTTCCACTCTTCCCGAGGAAGGAGGGTGCCAGGGAGTGTGATATCAACATATTATGTTTAAGATTTTCCTGAGTTCTTTAATAATAGGTGCAGTGAAGTGGCTTCCATTATCTGAATCCCTGTTTTCTATCAAACCAAATTGAGGGATTATGGATTCCAATAAGACCTTGCTTACATTGTTGGCCGAGGAACCGGTCAGGGGTATAGCTTCTACCCAATTAGCTAAATGATCCACTGTTACAAACAAATATTTTAGATATCCTATTTTGAGCATTTCAATATAATCTATCTGGATGCTTTGGAAAGCTCTTGATCTAGGGTTTCTCCCTCCTGGGAGCTGTTTCTCAAAGCCCGTTTATTACAGGTGATACAGGAAACAGCTCCTGTTGACTTGTTTGGCAACCGTATAAATTCCCATACACATTTTTTTAAGAGAGAGAGAGAGTCAATTTTATTTTTCATCTGATTTTGTTTTTCTAACACTTAGTTGTATATGTAGTGCTGTTGGGTTCTCATGCATGCCAAGCAAGCAAGGGCTCTCTACTTTCTACTGCTGAGCCACACCTCTCCAGTCCCTCCACACACTCTTTTCTTTTCTTTTCTTTCTTTCTTTCTTTTTTTTTAAAGAGAGCAGGACAGCGAGAGAGAGAGAGAGAGAGAGAGAGAGAGAATCAATTTTAGTTTTTCATGTGCCTTTCATTGCTCAGACACTTCTTTGTGTACGTGGTGCTAGGGTTTGAACTCACATCCTTGCGCGTGCCAGGCAAGTGCTGTGACTGCTGAGTCACCACTCCAGCCCCCACCCCCCTATACTCTGAATATAACATTGCAGGTGGTTTGTATGCCCCAGTGGCTACCTTTACATAAATGGGTCATCATTTCCCTCATTAGGTTTTGTGGGCATCTCTCTGACATCGTGTAAAAGCCATTTTCCCTTGGTTTTTGGAGGCTCCCAATTTTATTAGTTGGTTCTCTTCCTGGGGGCTGAATATTGGGGTAATTGGGGGAAGTGATAAAACAGGGCTAAAAAGGAAATGAGGGGCCTCTGATTGAAGGGAAGTCTTTTTAGCTGCTAGTGTCTTGCCTTGGGCCTCTGCACTGTAGCCCCTGTGGTGTCCTGGATGTGTAAAATGGCTATTTCTCCTGGTAATAGGCTTCCCAGGATTTGAATTCTTTACTGGATCCTTTTCCTTATTATTGATTAAGCCACATTCAGTCCAAATTTTTCCAAAAGTGTGGAAAACTCCAAAGGCATATTTAGAATCTGTGTAGATAGTTCCCTCTTTTAGAAATGTTAGGGCCTGGTTAAGGGCAAATAGTTCCTGGGTCTGGGCAGACCACCTGTTGAGTAGCCTTCCTGATTTGATTATTTTTTATTGCATTCTGTCTACTACAGAATATCCGTTACATCTCTTTCCTTGACTAACTCGGGAGGACCGATCTACAAAGATTCCAAGACCTGTTGAGAAGAGGATTTCCCTAGGGTTGGGCCTGGCCCTGGTCTGGTAGGCATTAGATTCATGCAGTGATGTTAAGTGGAGTCTGAAGGCTTTCCCCCCAATTAAGAATTCAGCTGAGGTGGCTGGAGCTGTGGCTCAGCGGTTACCATGCTTGCCTGGCATGCGAGAGTACACGAGTTCAAACCCCAGCACCATGTACACAATGAGTGTTGGAGCAACAACATGAAAAATTAAATAAAACTCTCTCTCTCATGCTGTTGCTCTCTCTTAAAAAAAAAAAAAAGAGGGGCTGGAGCGGTAGCTCAGCGGTTTCGGGCTTGCCTGACAAGCACGAGGACCCGGGTTCAAACCCCAGCACCACGTACACAACTAAGTGTTGGAGCAACTAAAGCCATGTGAAAAACTAAATAAAGTTGTTTCTCTCTTTCTCTGTCTCTCTCACTGTCCCCCTCTCTTTAAAAAAAAAAAAAAAAAAAAGATTTCAGCAGTGTCTAAAGAGCTATTGGTTGTAAGTGTTAAGTCATCCCTTTCCAGGAAAATGGCCTCATATTTTAGGATTCTGTAATTGGTTAATTATATCCCCACCTTTTGGTGGAGAACAGTCCTGACCTGATGCAGTATGCTATTAGGGCTCCCCCACAGGTTAACTTTCGACTTTCCTGGACTTTTTCAGAAGCCGATTGGATACATTTAGACCACCCCCTGGAAACTAGGTCCAGGAATTTAGATAATTAAGTTATTGGTTGTCTTTGCACCCCATGGTTCTGGGTCCAAACCCCTAGGGCTGTCCCCTTATCTGCATTGTCAGATAAGTGCAACTGCTTTTCCAGTAGGGCAGAGCCAACACTGGAGCAGTGATAAAGGCCTGTTTAACAATGTCCAGTGAGGGGGTTGAGGATTTAGCTCAGTGGCAGAGCGCTTGCCTAGCATGCGCAAGGCCTGGAGTTCGGTCCTCAGCCCTGAAAACAAAACAAAACAAAACAAAACCAAACAACAACAACAAAAAAGAATGTCCAGTGACTGGAGTTCCTCAGGTTTCCAAACGAGGGGGTCAGGCTCCTCATCTAAAAGTTTGAGATGTATCCTAGTTTTAAGAGCACAGGAGTCTCTCCATAATGTAGTGTCCTACATGCCAGGAATTTTCTGAGCTCCCTTTCAGTGTAAGGTATTGGCCTGTCAACTATCCCTGAGATCCTTCACTAATTAGATGTCCCAAATATTTGTCCTTTTGTTCTACAAATTTTAATTTAGTTCTTGAAACTCTTAATCCTTCTTGCCCCAAGAAGTTAAGTAGGGCAACATTTGCCTCAGTTACATTTTTCTTCTCATTTCGTGATTTAAATAAATGATCTATATATTGGAGGAGCTTCGTTTGTGGTGGGCTCTTAAATTTTTCTAGTACTTATTTAGCAATTTATCCAAATAAATTGGGGATTTCTATAAACCCCTGGGGAAGGACATCCATTGATATTGTTTCCTCTCAATCAGCAGACCTTCCTATTCAAGGCAAATAAATTTCTCTATCCCTTGCTAAAGGACTTGTCCAGAAAGCATTTTTTTTTGTTGCTGTTTTATTATTGTTGTTGTTTTGTTTTTTAGAGAGAGGTGGGAGGAGGAGGAAGAGGAGGAGGAGGAGAGAGAAAATGAATTCTCGTTTCTCCAACACTCAGTTGTGTATGTGGTGCTGGGGTTTGAACCCAGGTACTCATGCAAACACTCTACTGCTAAGCCACTGCTCCAGCCCCTAGAAAGCATCTTTTATTTCTGCAACAATAAACTAAACCACCAATGATCATGAGGTATTTTGCTAAGAAGAGTGTAGGGATTGGGGACTATAGGATGTCTGTCTTGAATAATCTAATTTATTGCCCTCGGGTCTTGGACTAATCTCTAAGATCCATCTGGTTTCCTTACTGGTAAGATTAGGGTGCTAGAGGGGGACACACCGGGTTCAAGGAGACCATCTTTGAGCAGCCCCTATATCACAGGTTGTAACCCTAGTTCCCTTCAAGTGGGATTGGGTATTTTTTCCTCCCGACTGTTTCTCCTTTAATTTTTAGTTCAATGTGTATTGGGGCAAACTTTAATCTCCCTCAATTCCCCTCCTTTGTCCAGACCTCAGGAAGAATCTTTTCTTCTTCTTCTTTAGCAGTTAGAAGGTTAAGGGAAATTTGAATTTCCCTATCATTGATTACTAATCCAATTCCAAGTTTTAGACATTATGTCACAGCCTAAGAGACTGGTTTCTACTGCAGGCACACAGAAATTCTATTTGGGTTTGCCTGTCTTTGTATCTTACTTGAGTCTTCTCAAAAATGGGAACATTAAAACCTTTCCCCTTCACTCTGGATACCAGCAGCCGTCTCCTGGACACCTGCACCCTGGACACCTGCACCCAGGTGGGATGGTATACTGCTTCGGAGTCAATTAGGCATGTTCTTTCTTTCCCTTTGGGTCCCACCTCCAAATTGATCAAGGGCTCTTGGTAGGATCCCTTTGTGCGGAAGAGCCCTGACCTCCCTAATCTTCATCGGAGGACATGAGGGGTGTCACCCTTTCTTCCCTTCCCCACTCAGGGCATGCCCTCTTGAGATGTCCTTCCTACATTTATAGCATTTATCTCCTCCTTTTCCCTTCTCTGGTCCTTTGGCATGTGGCCTCTGAGGTATCTTGAGTGACACCCCTTCGTCCGGATTTGTAGGGCCTGGATTTTGCTGAGTTACTTGTTCTGTAGTGGAGATCATAATCTTTGCCTTTTGTATCTACTTTTCTTTGTCCCTCTTTACATACACCTTTTGAGTTTCTCTCAATAATTCCTCTAGACTTCTATCCTTCTTGTTTTCTAGTTTCTGTAATTTTCTAGCAATGTCAGGTCAGCCATTAATCACAAAATGTTTCAACATTCCTTACCTAAAAGGGTCATCAACATCTAATTCAGAGTATTTTCTCATTTGTTCTTTCAAACTATTGAAAAATGCTGAAGGGCCTTCATCTCTTCCTTGTTGTATATTAAAGATGTGGCTACATTTTGGGACCGAGGGACTGCCTCTCTTATCCCCCTTATAACCAAATCTCTGAGATCTCTATGTGGCCCCTGTTATTTTCATTATCATCATCCCAGGGAAGTTATTGATTTGGAAATTTTATGTTGGCTGGCGGAACCTCAGGTCCAGCCAGATGCTCAGGTTCCCAGTTTGTCATCGCTGATTTCCTAATCGTTTCCTGCTCTTCCCCAGATAATAAAATACTTAAAATAGACATAAGTTTGGCCCACATATAGAGTTGAGGGCCAAGAAATTGATCTAATTGGTCAGCTGCCTCATGTGGTCCTCCCTTTAAATTCCTCACCTCTGAGCAAGTGAGAAGGTCATTTACAAACCCAATTTCACCCCCTCCCAAAGGAACCTCATATAGAGGATAAAGGGTGGAGGGGGAGGAAAAGCAGTTTTTTCTTCCCTGGGGAAAGGGGAACCTTTGAATATCCTGTTTGCATTGTTCTAATTCCTGTTTTGATCTAGTTAGGGAAGGGTCTAAAGCTGGGGAAAGGACTGAAGCCACTGCAGGTGACGCTGGTTCCCTTTTGCCCTCTTCTGGAACATTCCTGGGGACAAGAGATGAATTGTTCCTCAATTGGATCAGGATTTGCGCCCCCAGGAACAGATGGTGGGGGAAGACAAGGAATCCCATTCATCTAATTTTTCCTTGAGTCACCATTTCTAGTAAGAAGAAAGAGGGCTTCAGGCCCCTTTCTCCAAGAGACGAGAGCATACTCCATCTCTTCCTATTAGAACTTATATTGCTTACATTTTCTACCAATAATTGACATATCTATAACCTTCATCTACCCCAAACTTTGGCCAAAATACTGACAGCTTTAGGATAAGCTGAGAACAGAGAGAACAATATTTTATCATCTTTGGTCTCTTTCACTTCTGTCCTAGAACTGCTTTTCCAGTATTTTAGCATGTAGCCCAGAGGGCTATCTGGGGGAATTTTGGTGTCTTTTTACCCTGGTGGCATCCTCTTTCTCTATGGTAGAATTTTTACTTCCCTTCCAGTTCTCTGGGTATGATCTTGTGTTCCTGAATCTCAAGAAGTGTGGTTCCCCTTTTTTTCTTTTTTTAAAAGAGTGGGAGAGAGAGAAAGAGAGAGCACATGGGAGAGAGAGAAAATGAGAATCTATTTATTTTTTTCACTTAGTTGTATATGTGGTGCTGGGGTTTGAACCTGGGGCCTCGCGCATGCCAGCCAAGCACTTGAACCACTGAGCTATTGCCCCAGCCCCATGGCTCCCCTCTTTAACGGACATTTCTTTTATCCTTCCCCCAGCTGCTTCCTGTCTCAGGTGGCTCCCTCTTGAATTATGGAGTCATGAATCAGGAGTTTGCACTGGCTTCACGTCCAAGAAGTTGTGTGAGTGCGTCTTAGGCGCACTAATAACCTCCATGGGATTCCCGACCAAGATGGTACTTTTCCTTCAAGTTCAAGAACACATTTTCCCAACTTGGTGTGTGCATCAAGTTAACTGGTCCCTGGGTGCCTGCTTGGGCCCTTTCCCTGTGCTCCTCTGGAGTTTCCTATTGGTCCGAGAATTGCAGCTGGCCCCGGCTCCCAGGCTGCTGCAATAAGGCAGTGTCTCCTTTGAGGGGGTGACCCACAACCTCCAGGCAACTATGGAGTCCCCATCTGGGCCACTAAAATTGTTAGAAATAATAAGGTGCAGCAAGCAATAAGTCAAAGTGCAATAAATCAAACACAGAGCCAGAAGTGGGTCAGCAAGGCACAATTTTACTTCTGAAGAATATGCTCCCAAAGGGATTCTGGTGAGCAAGCACACCGGGGCAAGCAATCTGCCAATATTTACCCCTAACGAAGCACTGCCCCTCTCTCTGATAGGAAGAGTTTGGGAGTACAATCTGCGTCACAGGCTAATTTAAGAATAGGGCTACAATTGTAATTGGATACCTGTTAGGGAATAATAATAAATTTTTTCTTCTTTTTGACCACAACATTCTCTAATTGAAGATGGCTTCATTATACATTAGATTATAGATTTAAGTTACAGTAAACTTGCCTGTGTTACATTACAAATTTAACTTTGATTAAAAAAAAACAAATGTTACACTAGGATTACACAGGCATACACCACCAAGCCTGCTTGAACATTATCGTTAAATTTTTTTCTGACATAGTATAATATAACTATATTAAAAATCTTAAAAGCTGATGCGATGGCACAGGCCTGTAATCCCAGCAATTTGGGAGGCAAAGGTAGGAGGATCAAAAGCTTAAGTCTTCTAAAAAATCTTAATCCAAAAAGGATTTTTAAGCTGTGGGTCTCCTAGGGATGTCTGAAAGTATTCTTTTTTTTTTTTTTTTTCAGGGCTGAGGACCGAACTCGGGGCCTTGCACGTGCTAGGCAAGAGCTCTGCCACTGAGCTAAATCCCCAACCCCTGAAAGTATTCTTAAGAGAGAAATGAGCCTTTTCCTTAATTCAATATAACTTGGCCCACACATTCATTCCAAAGTCTTGAAATAATCCTGTTTTTTAATATGCAGCTATTTAAAAAAAAAAACTGAGGTGAAATACACAAAACATAAAATTAACCATTTTAAAGTGTACAATTCAGTGGCAGTAAATTTACAAAATTATGTAACTACCACTTTTATCAAGTTCTAAAATAATCTCCTCACTCCCAAAGAAAATCCTGACCCATTAAGCATTCTGTTCCCAGTCTCCCACTGGATCCCAGAATCCACCAAACACATTAACTTTTAAGATGTACTAACAAATTTGGGGGGGGGGCACCGGTACCGAGGATTGAAACAGTGGGTGCTTACCACTGAGCCACATCCCCCGTACTTTTTATTTCGACACAGGGTCTCCCTAAATTGCTGAGGCTGGCTTTGAATGTGCAATCCTCTTGCCTCAGCCTCCTGAGCTGTTGGGATTATAGGCATGCACCACCATGCCTGGTTGTACTAAGTGATTTAAGAGATATAGATATTTTAAGACATAGATTTTAGCACTACACATTTATTTTTAGTCTTACAGAAAAGAGCAGAAGTATAGGTTTTTTCAATAATCATAAATTTTTTAGTTTTATTAATCATTTTTATATACACTAAGTCCTGAAATATGATAAAAACACATCCAGATTTTCTCACAGTGAATATACAAATACTCATTTGTATTTTGCATAATAATGAAAGTGAAATGATATGATAGTTACATAAAAATATGTACAAGGACACAAGACAACCTTTATTATCTGATTTAAAACAAGTGTAGATACTACACAAAAAAATAAGAATATTCAGAAAAGGAAAATGTTACCAAATTCCTCTTCTTAAAATTTAAAAACAAAATTACCGACAATAAATCACTAATGGACAGCCAAATCTTAGACTAATTCAAATTGGCCAGGGTTAGATAGATGCAACATTATGCTTCCCACCACCCCTAATGCTGGAGATAGAACCCAGGACCTCGGGAATGTTACACAAACACTATCACTCAGTTATACCCCCACCTCCAACATTATGCACTTAAAAAACAACGTCTGTAGTTTAAAAATATATATTTGATAAAATCTTCTAAAAATTAAGAATGGTTTATTCATGTCTTTCCAGATTCTAGAAACACACTAGCAAAAGTAAATGTTGAAGAGTTGACTCTTTGGAAAGATTGTACCCCCTAGTACAGGAAAACATCTTCAGGGTACCCAATGGCCAACCCATTAAACTCATGATTCATTAAAAATACTCAGAACAAAGAGGGAGAAGTAATGAGCATCTATTTTGCTGACTTACATTAGAATTATAAGGCATGAGGTGATTTTAATGTGGTTTTAAAAAGGGTTTCAAATATATTTAGGCATTAAACAATGAAAACAACTGATCTTGTGATGATCTCAAAAACAGTAAGTACATCACACATTATCAGGGTGCTATCTTACTAAGGAAAGTTTAGTTCCTAATAACTTTATCTGAATTTTATTCTACTGGCTTTAGAAGCAGTTTCCTATTTTGTATTATATGACAATACTATCATGTATAATTAAGTTAATGTCATGAAAAATAACACGATACTAGTTCAAAAAAGGAGCAAGTACCCCTCTCATTGGGTTATAACAACAGGCTTGGAGGAGTCAGGACTGGAAAGCAAGGAGTGGGGGCAGGGCAGGACTCAGTACCAAGCTGCTTATATTCAAGGAGAGAACAAAACCACCCAGACCTCAGAACGGAAGTGGCATCAGGATGCAGTTACCACAGGGGGCCAGAGTCCGGCTGCTGCATCACCCTTGGCCCATATGCCATGGGAACCAAACCCTGCCTTCAACAGTAAACTGAAAATACACATATCTAAAAGCATATTTACCAAAAATAGATTACTTATCCTCATGTTACAAAGCACAAGAGGAGACATACGATTTTTTCCCTAGTACTGGGGATTGAACCTAGGGACGTTCTACCTATGAGCTTCAACCTCAGCACTTTTTAAATATTTATTTATTTTTGGTACCAGGGATTGACCCAGTGGCACTTAACCACTGAGCCACATCTCCATCCCCACCCCCCTGTTTTTTTTTTTTTTAAGAGAGAGGGAGAGTAACAGAAAGAGAGAAATAGAGAATCAACTTTATCTAGATTTTCATCTGTTTTTTTTTTTTTCCCTGACACATAGTTGTGTATGTGGTGCTGGGGTTCAAACCAGGTCTTTGCGCAAGCACTCTACTGCTGAGCCACTGCTCCAGCGACCCCATCCCTTTTTTGAGACAGGGTCTTGCTAAGTTGCTGAGGTTAGCCTCCAACTCCTGACTCAGTCTCCAGAGTTGAGAAAACAGGTGTGTACCACCATGCTTGACAAACATTTGATTATTTTTAAAAGAGAGCTAAACAATGATATTTCTCTTCATCTTAAAAACTAATTTGAGGAACAAACATTTTTGAAAATCCCATTACTATTAATAATGTATAAAGGCACTTAAAAATCCAACTCCAAATACATCTGTCAACATTCTGGATAAAAGTTTAAAAAGCGCTTAATTTTGGTGCAATTTTTCATATAACCCATTGATATTTACCATCTACAAGGCAGCAAGGCTTGAAGGATAGAGCCCCAAATTTCTGCAAAACAACCTGAAAAGTGCTTTCATCAGAAACAGGAAGGAGGTTAATGATTTGCTCTTTCACTGACAACATCCTGTAGTCGTTTGAGTAAAACATCATCATTTTCTTGGCAGAGGCGTTTGGCAGGTGATTCTGCATCTCCACCGATGGTGATCACTCGCTTCTTGGTTCTCTGCTCACCTTGCCTTATCATGTTGTTTATATCTTTCAAACTCTATGCACAAATAGAGAACATGTGAGTAGAATGGGTGGGGTAGGGAAATACTAACAAAAACTGCTACCTTCTATCTTTTATTCAAATCTAAACATTGGGGTAGAGATTATTTTTTGAATCTAGACCAACCTAGTAGCTAGAATTAATCTTTTTTTTTTTTTTTAAAGAGAGAGGGACAGTGAGAGAGACAACTTTATTTAGTTTTTCACATGGCCTTAGTTGATCCAACACTCAGTTGTGTACGTGGTGCTGGGGTTTGAACCTGGGTCCTTGTGCTTGCCAGGCAAGCGCTGAAACTGCTGAGCCATCGCTCCAGCTAGAATTAATCTTTTTGGGTGGTTTTAAAAGCTGATGTACTTATAGCAGAAGTTCTCCAAGTGTAGTCCCCAAATCAAAGCAGCAGAAGCATGCAGGAACTTATTAGAAACACAAACTGAGCCTGCCATTTCGGGAGTCAGCCCTTCCAGTGATTCTGATGCTGTCTAAAGTATGAGATCTCTTCCTCAGAGCAATGCTTTGCAAAGGGTAATATGCTTTACTAATTATTTGGGAATCTTGTGAAAATGCAGATTCAGACTGAACAGGGCTGGTGGGGCCTCTGATTCTTTATTTCTAATGAGGTCCCAGGTATTGCTGGTTCACGAACCACACTGAGTAGCAAGGACTCAGAAATGACTCCCGAAAGATGGGCATCGCAGTTATTTTGGGAGCTTGTTATAATTAGAGTCCTAGACCTGCCTGCTTGCTAGTGGTTTTGTGATTTAGTAGGTCTGTGGGACAGGTATCTGTGTTCAACAAGCACCCCAGGTGATTCTGACTCATGCCTTAGAAATCAACTGGTTCGGGGGCTGGAGCGGTGGCTTGGTGGTTATGGCGCTTGCCTGGCATGTGCAAGTACTCGAGTTCAAACCCAGCACCCACATACACAACGAAGTGTGTGAGTAATGAAGGTTACTTGAAAAACTAAATAAAAATTGCTTCTCTCTCTCCCTCTTTCTTAAAAAAAAAAAAAAGAAATCAACTGGTTCAATCTTTGATCTCATGTAAGAATCTCTTCTAAACACAAAGATCAACTTCTAAGGAGGAAGTACAAGTCTGTATCTCAGTCAACTTTCTTTGTCAGGTATTAGTAACAACTCAGTAGGTTTCTATGGAACTGAATGGGGTTTTTTTTTTTATTACAGATAGAGGGATAGTAAGAGAGAGAGAGACAGAATCAATTTTATTTAGTTTTTCACATGGCTTTTGTTGCTCAGACACTTCGTTGTGTACATGGTGCTGGGGTTTGAACCCATGTACTCGTGCATGCTAGGCAAGTGCCGTAACCACCAGGCCACCACTCCAGCCCCCTGAATGGGAAATTAATGAGTTTACGCGCTATCATTGATTTGGACAGTTTCTAGTTGATAATGATTCTGGCTTCTGGAGATATATCTGCTTGGCAGCTCAAAAAATATCTGAAAATGCTAATCATGTCCCTGTTACATCTTCATCATTGTATGGGGATGAAGATGGACATAGTATCTTCAGAAGAGTGTATGTAAGAGGAGGCCTTTCTTTTCAGATTTTTCACTAACATGGCTGCCATCCATCAAATGCACTTTCATGTCCAAGCCTCCTTTAAACCCAAGATTCGGGCTGGAGCCCGAAACCCAGTGGTTTCGGCACTTGCCTGGCAAGCACAAGGACCCGGGTTCAAACCCCAGCACCATGCACACAACTGAGTGTTGGAGCAACTAAGGCCATGTGAAAAACTAAATAAAGTTCTTTCTCTCTTTCTCTGTCTCTCTCACTGTCCCTCTCTCTCTTTAAAAAAAAAAAAAAACCCAGGATTCACCAAACTATGGAAATATGCCCATAGTCCCAGTTACTCAGGAGGTTGAGGTAGGAGGATTACTTAAGTCTAGGAGTTCAATGCTATCCCAGATTCTAACTGAGATCCTGTCTCTAAAACACTCAATAATGCGGCTGAAGCAGTGGCTCGGCGGTTACGGTGCTTGCCTGACCAATCCGCGAGTGCATGAGTTCAAAACCCGGCACCCATGTACACAACTAAGTGTCAGACAATGAAAGTCATGTGAAAAACTCAATAAAAATTGATTCTCTCTGTCTCTCTCTTTGTCCTTCTCTCTTTAAAAAAAAAAAAAAAAATTCAATAAACATCCCCATGCCTGGCCTGATGCCTTGTAGGTGCTGCCTTATGGTCCCTTCTTGACAGGAATATCCACTGGACTTTTGAACTGAACTCTTCAAATAGCACATCAATAGCAATAGATTAAAGGATCACAACAGTATATACTGCTCTTTTTTTCTTCCAGTGCTAGGGATGAAATTTTGGGCCTCACACATGCTAGGTGGACACTACCTCTCTGTGCTATATCCCTGCCCTGAATATGTTGCTCTTGATCACAGTAAACATGCCACAGTTGACAGTATTTCAGCAGTAGTAACTTTACAAAAAAAGAAAAACATGATTAATGATTACTGATCAGTAATTTGAAATCCATTTTTTAAAAAAAATTTTGATAAACTTACCTAAAATCCAACTTTTTTGGTAAAGTTACATGAAAATTCAGGCTTGAAATCCAACTTTAACAAATATATGTGTATAAGTTGTTTTGGAGTAAGATCTATATGTATCTTACCTTAGAAGGGCTGCCGTTGAATTTGTATAGCAGAGCACTTCTTGGTGTAAGGCCTGACCCATTCTTATGTGGGGAAACATAAATGGAATGCTGCTGAGAAATTCGGCGTGGTGAGCCAGGCTGTTGCTTAATATGTGGAAAAGGAGAGAGTGGAGGAGCATCCATCTAAAATAACCCAAAAATCAGATTTTTAAGATAAAATTTTTTCTTTTTTGTGGATCCCACTATCTTTTTATTCTTATGGAAACTTCTAGTTAGGAGTCAGTTACATTGTAAGGGTTTACAAAATAGCTGGAAAAAGCAAAGACATGGTCCATTACCTCTCACTTTTCAACAATTAATAAATTTATTTTTTTGAAGCATTCAAGAAATTGTAACTAACGTTAATAATTCTGGCTAGCCATCAGGAGTGGTAAGCCAGCAGCACGGGGAACCTGTGTTCATACTAAGAAAGCAGGGACAGGGCTAGGGGTGTATACAGCTCAGTGGTAGAGCGTGTGCTTAGCATGTGAGAAGCCCTAGTTCAACCCCTAGTGCCAAAACAAAACCAAAGAAAGTAAGGACAAGGAGTAATCAATATTCTAACACTTTCAATAGAATCTCTCTTTTTCTTTCTTTCTTTCTATTCATTCATCCATTCATTTATTGGTACAAGGGATTGAATCCAGGGACGCTTAACATATATTCATTCATTCACTCATTTATTTATTTATTTGTACAAGGGTTTGAATCCAGGGATGCTTAACCTCTGAGCCCACATCCCCAACCTTTTTTATATTTTATTTTGAGACAGGGTCTTACTAAGTTGCTTAAGGCCTTGCTAAATTGCTGAGGCTGCTTTGAACCTCCTGCCTCAGCCTCCCAAGCTGGGATTATGGGTGTATGGGGCCACACTGTGCACAACACCAGTCTAGGTCAAAAAGAATCTCTCTACATCTAAACATACATTGTAACCAAGAGAGCAGCAGAGAAAATAATAGAGAGGCAAGGAATTCTGTGAGCTAGATTCCAATATGGAACAAATGGGAAAAACGGGAAAAATACTTCATATACAAAAGTAAAAAATTTAGGAATAGATAAGCAGAGGTTTCATTTTTTTTGACTATTCTCTATAATAGAGTAAATGGTGATGGATCCTTGCTAATATTTCATTCATCTTCATTTGAAGCTAATAAAACTGGTTTCAACTGGCGGATGGTGCCAATCATAGTGGTATGTGCTTGTAGTTCCAGGGAGGCTAAGACAGGAGGACTACTGGAGCCCAGGAGTTTGAGACAACATGGGCAACAGAGGTTCTGTCCAAAGAAACCAACAAATGCTAATGTAAAGATATTCATACTTTAGCACATGGCAGAGGTGAGGTGGAACTAATGGGGTAGAAGGAATATGACTTCTGAGGCTAGTAACAGACCATATTCCTTGAAAGGGACAAGGACAGAAATGTTGAGACACAGAGCACATTCATGGCAATTGGCTGGCTGGATACAACGTTTATTAGGGCTTTCCTTTTTTTTATAGCTAAAGACTAGTCTCCTGGGATCCAACCTTAACTTATACACTAGTAACACTTTCTCAGTCTTGCTGTTACTTCCCAACTGGGGTCTACATATTTCTCAGTATTACCTCTATTAAAGATCCAGGCCTATTATTTCCCTTATCTTGAGAAAAACACTCAACTCACAATATAACAAGAAACCAAAAGCAATAGAAAAAATACTCAAATTAATTATTTTAATATTTTCATGCTTTCATTTAGCCCTTGCCCACATGTAACCTAATTTTTAGCAACAAAACCACAGGTCTCTGCTGTAGCATAGCCTTAATCATTGATTTCCTACTCACTAATTAATTGCTAGTATGTATGCTACTATATAAAGCACCAGTCAGGCTTTAAAATCTGATATACCTGTCTAGCAAAATATACGAACTATAGCAATTATTAATAAAATGTAAAACATACCATGTGGTCCTGATTTGACAAGTCGTATTTCAATGCAAATGACTTCACTCTTCCTACATATATTGTATTATAAAATTTGATAAGATCACCTCTCTCCTCTTTCACTGGTCCACTGGGACAGTCAGGTGTTTTTGTGGCATTTTCCAAGTCTGTTGAAAATAATTTAGCATTGTGATAGGTTTATTTTAATATACGAGCTAGTGATTTGAATCATAGCTATATGATATAAAAAATAAACAAATCCTTATAAAGAGCAATTAACATTTCCAGGGAAGGTTCATAAATCCATTTGCATTATTTACAGATCAAATTGGAATCCAGAGGAATGTAAGCATGTGAACTAAAGGCAGTGCTCTTTCTCTAGACATTGCTTCAGCAGGCAAGTTTTCACTACCCTAGCTTTTGAACTCACACTGGTTGTGTGAGTTCAAAACTGGTTGCCCTTAGAGGGATACCATCCTTGGTTGGGGTTTAGTTAAGCTTCACAGTATGGTTGGCAATGGCAAATCCTGCGCTTCAAAGAACAAAAAGGCCTGCAGATATTCTGACTGATAAAAAATGTAGAAAGATTCTAAAAGGTAAAGTATATCCTTACAGGTTAAGGAAGAAGCAAAATGAACTGTATTTCTCTTTCTGCAAATACATGGCAAGTGGTAGTAGTCTAAAAGCCTTTATTTTCCATGCATAACAGAAACTCTAGCACTCAGTTTTTAGTTAGTATTCTCAGTTGTGAAATGACTGTTTGACCCAAGGTGCTTTTTTATTTATTGGTGTCATTCTGGTCTAGTTTCTGACTCCAGGCAGAGCTTTATCCTATTCTTTTTTGGGAACTACAGTCTACATGAACATACAGGAATCATCTGTTTACAAGTGCTAAGAAAACGATCACCAATTAAAAAGAATTCAGCATTTGAAATAAAAATTCTCATTCTCAAGACCCTGGCCTGTAAACACTGAGAAGGGACAAGCTTGCCTTCACCTTAGGAAACCAGAAAACTCAAACATAGTCAAGGGCCAACCAGCCCTTGGAATCTCCTAGTCCTAACATGGAAATTCCCTCACCCACCCACCATGGTGCCAGGGATTCAGCCGAATGCTAGGTAAGCCCTCTACCACTGAGCTACTCCCTAGCCTTGGGAGTCTATTTCAATCTTGCTGTTTTTCTTTCTTTGTTGTTGTTGTTGGTGGGGTGCTGGGGATTGAACCTAGAGGCGCTTTACCACTGAGCTACATCCCTAGCCATTTCTATTATTATTTTGAGGCAGGGTCTTGCTAAGTTGCTTATTAGGGTTTCGCTAAGTTGCTGAGGCTGGTTTCAAACTTGTGATCTTCCTGCATCAGCCTCCTGTGTTGCTGAGAGTTCAGGCATGTGCCACCATGCCTGCAATCTTGCTATTTTTAAATAATGGAGGGTGGGGACCTACATGGTTAAGTAGGTTAAAGAAATGCACATTATACTGGAATTTTAGAAAGCATGTTGGTATATTAAGGGATCTGAGAAGTGGTGAAGTTGGAAATATAATGCTTACTTAATTCCATACTTCCCCAATATTTTTTCCTCCCATGTAACATTTATATTACAGTCCTGGGAAAACTGTTCAAAAGCATACAAACTTAAAAAATTTAAAAAAAAAAAGCATACAAACTTGGTGCTATGGTTTGGTCCCTACCAGCACTCATATTCAAACATAATCCCCATTATGAAGTTTCTGTTTTTTTAAGAGAGAGAGTCAATTTTTTAATTTTTTCATCTGGTTTTTGTTTTTCTTCCACTTAGTTCTGTGTGTAGAGCTGGGGATTGAACTGGGGGTCCTTGTGCAAGTCAGGCAAGAGCTCTACCACCTAGCTACCTCTTCAGTACCCCCTCCCCCAATTATGACATTTTAAGATATAGGACAGGTAAGATATTTAAGAGGGGGTCAGGGGGCTGAGGACACACTCCCAGTGGTAGACAGTTCTGTTTCATCCCCAGCAATAAATAAATAAATAGGCTAATCCATTCATAAATTAATGGGTTAATGGATTATCTCAAGAGCAGGTTTGTTATAAAAGCCAGATTGAGCTGGGCAAGGTGGTGTATGCCTGTGGATAGGGAGGCTGAGGCAGGATAATTCCAAGTTCAAAGCCAGCAACTTAGCAAGGTCCTAAGCAACTTGGGGAGACTCTATCTCAAAATTTTAACAAATCAAGGACAGGGGATGTGGCTCAGTGGTTAAGCACCCCTGGTTTCAATCCCTGATTAAAAAAAAAAAAAAAAAGTTAGTTTACCCTTGACATGCCTTGTACCACCTAACAACTGCAAAATCCTTTCTACCAATAATAACAAGGCCTTCACAGAGGTGGCCCCTCAACCTTGGACCTCCCAGTCTCCAGAACGCTAAGAAATAAATTTCTGGGGCTGGAGCAGTGGCTTAGCAGTTACAGCACTTGCCTATACAGCACTTGCGCAAGGATGTGGGATCATACCTCAGCACCACATACACAACGAGGTGTTGGAGCAATGAAAGCCACATGAAAAGCTAAATAAAATTGATTCTTTCTCTCTCACTGTGCCTCTGTCTTTATAAAAAAAAAAGAAAAGAAAAACATTTCTTCTTTTATTAATTACCCATTCTCAATTATTATTCTGTTACAGCAGCAGAAAATGGTGACAGCTATTGTAGGTTAATCTCATTAAATGGATCATTTAACATCTTCTTGGATTGGAAATTACTTGAGGTAGAGACAACAGTTCATATTTTTGTGGCATTCCAATTCCAGTTGCTAATATTTACATAAGGAAGGAACTATAGTTTGCTTGAATGAACCAAGCATTTAAAGGTCTAGGACCCTAGATTCTAACTAAACCTAATTTTTTTTATTTTAAAAAGAGAGAAGGACAGTGAGAGAGAGAGACAGAATCAATTTTTTACTGAGTTTTTTCACATGGCTTTTGTTGCTCCAACACTTAGTTGTGTACGTGTTGCTGGGGTTTGAACCCACATACTTGCGCATGCCAGGCAAGCACCGTAACCACTGAGCCATGGCTCCAGCACTAACTAAATTTAATTTTATTTAGCTATATTTTCATTTCAAAACAGAAAGATGTCAGTTATTCTTTATGCAGGAGAATGAGCTTCACTTCTCACCTCATTAAGGACCTTTGAACTCTGAAATTAAAACCTCCGTAGGCCTACTGATTATCTTATCATACCCACTTTTAAGAGATGGAACTCAGAAAGAGTGGGAGAGTGAACGTGGTCAAGGTTTGCCTGCATGGTACCTTAAGTATGATAAGTGTTCTAATTATTTTTCCCCTCAGATGATAGGGACTTCTACCTGTATCTGATATAATTTGAGGTGCATGGTGTACGCTTGGCATGTATTTGTAAAATGAACCAGCAAACCATTATGGTTTTAGAATTCCCCCTACTGGTGCCACAAATAAAAGGTTTTTTTTTTTAATGGTGCTGGGGATTGAATCTAGATATAATTTGAGGTGCATGGTGTACGCTTGGCATGTATTTGTAAAATGAACCAGCGAACCATTATGGTTTTAGAATTCCCCCTACTGGTGCCACAAATAAAAGGTTTTTTTTTTTTTTAATGGTGCTGGGGATTGAATCTAGAGCTAGACAAGTGCTCTACCACTGAGCCACCTCCCCAACCCAGAACCATCTTTTTATTGATTACTAAGTATCATTTTTGAGCAAGTTTTTTTTTTTTTAAACGAGAGACAGTGGTGAGAGAGTCAATTTTTTATTTTTTTTCCATCTGTTTTTTGTTTTTTCCTCCTCTTAGTGTGTATGTGGTGCTGGGGATTGAACCCAGGTCCTCAAGTATTCCAGGCAAGAGCTCTACCCCTGAGCCACCTCTCCCACCCAGAGCTAGGGTTTCTATATAAACCCTTGGGATTAGATCTTATGAGAATGGGGATATTACCAGCAGAGCTCAAAAGACATGCTATATTTTTTAGCTTGGCTCTTTGGCTTGAGAATTTTCCAGAATTTAAAGTGCAAGTGAGAACAAAGAAGAAAAATTATCCTGAAGCAGAGGTGGCCAAAAAGTTTCATATTCTAGACCAATATACGTATATCCAAGGAAGACACTGATCAGAATAGAATATTTTTAGGAGAATTGGTTTCCCAGGACAGGCACATCCCACACATCACTCCTGGAGGAGCTGTTCAAATGACTGAAGCTGGTTTCTTTGCACATATTGTCATTAGTGTTCAGACTGAGAAGAGTCATTTACTATGATCCTTACCACTTACAAATAAGAGATGGTAAAGAAAAATATTATTTTTAAGATGAAAGAAGGACGATCAGAATTTTTTATGAACTGAAGAGTCAGGCTGAGGCACAATGGGCTTGACCAGCATAGTAGCACTTCCCTGGAGTAGGCATTTAGTGTTTGTTTTACATTTCTTCCTTGTCCTCCCGCATCCTTTTTGCTCCTTACAATAGTGGCATGAAGGACATATTTCAGCTTGTTTTCTTATTGGCAAGGCTGTGGCATTTAGTTCCAATTATACAAAAGCCACTGACCACATACGAATGAAAACTTTCAGTGGTTTTAGACCATTTCAATGATATTTTGGTGGTTCCAGTGAGCTCTAAGGACATCAACATAAGCTAAAAGCAAGTAAAAATGTGCTCCACTTATATTATGGTTATCTACCCGATGGCTATAACATGGGTATAATTCAAGGAGTCACCTAATTACCAACTTGCAGTTACCAAATTTATGCATCTCATATGAAAACAATTTCTAGCCAGACACGATGGTACTCGCCTGTAATCTCAGCTACTTAGCAGGCTAAAGCAGGAGGACTGCAAATTCAAGGCCTGCCTCTGCAACTTAGACCCTATTTCAAAATAAAAAAAATTAAAAGGGATAGGATGTAGCTCAGTGGTAGAATGCCACTGGGTTCAATCCAATTTCTCTTGAGGGGAAAAGAAAAAGAAAACAGAATTTTTGTCCCTTGAGAGAATTTGCTTTAACTGTTATTTGTTTATTTGCTGGCCTATTTTTCAACACTTAAAGGATTTTAATTCAAGCAAGGAATGTGGCCTTTAGGCAAATAAGCCTTTAAAATACAAAAGGGGCTACAGATGCAGCTCAGTGATAAAGCACTTGCCTAGCTATCCAGGTAGGGGACAGAGGACAATAAGCCATATTTATTAATAAAATACAGTAAATTTGATACTGTTTATGAGCCAAATAGCAAATAACAGCTACTACTTGAGATTTTTTTTTTTTTTAAAGAAAGAGTGAGAGAAAAGGAGAGAGAATCAATTTTATTTATTTTCCATCTGGCTTTTGCTTCTCCAACTCTTAGTTGTGTATGTGATGCTGGGGTTCAAACCCAGATCCTCACACAACTCCTGAGCTACTGTTCTGGCCTGTGTAATTCTTTTCTTTCTTTCTTTCTTTCTTTTTTTTTTTTTTTTAAGAGAGAGGGACAGTAAGAGAGAAAGAGAGAAAGAAATTTTTATTTACTTTTTCATGTGGCTTTCCTTGCTCCAAGAATTCGTGTGTACCTGGTGCTGGGGTTCAAACTTGCATACTTGCACAAGTCGGGCAAGTGCCATAACCTCAGAGCCACCACTCCAGCCCCTGCATAATTCTTTTTAACAAGTCCCTAAGGAAGTATTGTAAAATTTCCAATTTACTAATATACTAGAATATTGTTTATGATACTTAAGCTATAATCTAGACCTCACAAATATTCAAATCAAGAATGCCAGGCTGAGGTGGTCTACTAACATGACAATGAAGAATTCATGGTCCGTAAGTGGTAAGCTAATATTTTAATTAGGAAGCACATCCTTCACAGGTGGCTGCTGTTAGGCATATCTCAATCAATGGACAATGCTTTGCTAATTAACAGAATCAAGATCAGAAACAGATTTTTGTTGATGAAAATAGTGACCATTTATTCAACATGACTGTAAACAGGGGGTCCCTTTCATGTCATGGGAGTGCACTTCATGCTTTGAATATAAAACTTGCTGCTAGACCTCTGGCAACTTTAAAACTGACATGGTGGGGCTGGAGCAGTGGCTCAGAGGTAGAGAGGTAGCTTGCTAGGCATAAGTGAGGTCCCAGGTTTGAACCCCACCACCACATACACAACTATTGGAAAAATAAAAACCAGATGAAAAAACAAATAAAACTGATTCTTTCTCTCTCTTCAAAAACAAAACCCAACAACAATAACAAAAAAATTGGACATGTTTATTCATCTTTCCTCTTCTTTCTCTCCCCTGCTGCAATGACGGGGAAGGAAGGTTACATTTCTTTCTGCCTTAAGTTGAGTTATCTAGACCTGGAAGCTGGAATGACAGTTCTTTCAAAGATATAAGTCTTAGCATGATGTTGGCAGCAGGATGCAGCCTTGCTTGTAGTGGCAGACACACCTATGAACTAATAAACAGGAAACTTCCTTAACTGTCTCCTTGAGAAGATCACCTTATTTTCCCTGTCATTCAGAGTTTTGAATTATTATTCTCCTATAATTATTATTCTCCTATGCCTATGTTCCAGGCTGATCCTGAACTCAAGAGCTCAGGTGTTTTTCTCACCTTAGTCTCCCAGGCAGCTGAGATTACAGGCCAGCATCCCCACATTCAGCTTATTTCTTTCTAAAACATATATGTATTCCCACCATACCTACATCACGTCTCCATGTTGTCTTGCATTCACTATAGTAGGTACAATGTAATCAAAGGTATATTACATATAGCATGTCAAACTGGTTAGCTTACCACCATCCGTCATTTCAAAATCACCATTTATGTCATCTTCATAGGCCACAATTTCTTTTGGAACACTTTTCAAAAGAACACTTCTATATACCTGTAGGCCAGAGGGGAAGAACAGGCACATGCTAAGTAAAACCAAAACGAGAAGAGCAAACTATCAGGCCAATTAAAAAGAACAATCCCATGGGTGATAAGGGTAAAGTGTTATTAACTCTCATGAATTGAGACTATGGCAAACATCATGGAAGAGGGATACTGAGGGGATACCATCTAAAATGTACCATCTTAGTTTATAAAACAGAAGAATTAAGTAGTAACTGAAGACTGATAGCAAGTTTTCATGAAATAAAAGCAACCTTAAAGAGAAGAACTCATTCTTCCTTTGTAATTCCTTGTACAAGGATAGTTTGATTTCACTGGGCTGCCCCTAGCCCATTCATAATCTCCTTTCTGAGGGAGATGTGAAAATTATTTTTCCTCACTGCCTTTTCTACTACCAAGATAGCTGGAAAGACATGATCCATCTCTTCTCATCCTACAGGTTACTGGTTTTGAGAGGATATTATATGTAATAGAGAGGCCCATTTCTGATCTACATTAATGTCATCTTAAACCTCTTTAGGGACAATCTGGGCTTTCTAGGCTCTGTTCTTGAGGAATTTTTCCTGATGAAGGGGCCCAGAAACTTAGTTTGTCAAAAGAGTTAACAAATTCCTGCACTTAGCCTTCCAAATGTCTATTACTAACACCATTTTATTTTTGAGCTTAAGGAAAGAGTATAACTATTTTTAGGCTCTCTTTGAAGAAGGTATGACTGGGGCTGGAACAGTGGCTTGGCGGTTATGGCGCTAGCCCAGCATGAGCAAGTACATGGTTTCAAACCCCAGCGCCCATGTACACAACTAAGTGTCAGAGCAACGAAAGCCATGTAAAAAACTCAATAAAAACTTAAAAACTGATTATCTCTCTCTCTCTCTGTCCTTCTTTAAAAAAAAAAAAAAAAGAACAACAACATATGACTACCAGACCTGTGGCGGGTGGCACCTGGGGCCCACGCCATGCAGGCAGCTTTAAGATGGTGGCTGGCGGCTGGCCAAACCAAGTCAGCTGACCTCTTGCTGTTCCTGGTTCTTGTGCTTGCAACATCTGACCACCTAGGGACAACCAATAGGAGCCGGCAGCAGAGTTTTCTTCCTCATAGCAACAGCCTACGGATTGGTTCACTTTTACTATTTAAGCAGTTTGACTTCCTGAATAAAGAGAGATCTCCGGAAGCAACAAGAGTGTACATGTCATTATTGCCACTTCGCTGGTCGAACGCGGCAGATGGTGGCCTGTACAGGGAACTCGAAAACCAATTTTTTTAAGTATTAATGGTAAATTGAAATTTAACTAGCAGACCCTGTTTGAATAGGAGTAGGGACCTCGAGGCTAACGGAAGAGTCTCCCTGAGGGACTAACGGAAGAGTCTCTGCTGAGAGACTAAGCAAGTGGCTGCAAGACAGCGTTGGACGTCCTATAGTAGACGAATTTGTGTCAAGTTTTAAGTCTTTGTGTGTTTGTGGTATTGTTGTGTATTTGGTTTCTATGTATTTTTGTGATAGCTATCTTGGAAGGGCTTTAGATTAACAATGGGATCAGAAATATCACAGATCAGAATGGAACGGTGTCCTAAGGAGCTGTTAAAAAGGAATGGACCGCCTCTAAAAATGGCCACCGCCCGAGCGTTCCTCAAAGAGGTGGAGAAATGCTGTCCCTGTTTGTAGACAGATTGCAAACAGCTAGCCGTGTGGAGATGTAGACTAAGCCATGCCCCTGGTTAAGCAGCTTGCTTATGAACAGGCTAATAAATGGTGTAAAGAAGCCATAAGACCATGGAGAAATAAAGAACTTTCAGCCTACTTAAAAGCATGCAAAGATATTAATGAAACAGTAATACAAGGACAAGTTTTGGCTGCTGCCATTACACAGGGATTGAGAGGAGAGACTGGGAGGGCCAGTTCTCGTACAGGAGTTTGTTACAAATGTGGGCAATCAGGACATATTGAAAGGAATTGCCCTCAAGGTCCTTCCCCGGGTGTGTGCCACCATTTCAGAAAGGGGAACCATTGGACAAATGAATGCAAATCTACTAGAGATAAGGACGGAAAATCATTGTCTCCATTGTTTCCAAAAAAAAAAAACGGGAAACAGGGCCCTTAGCCTCGGGGCCCACAAATATATGGGGCCATTCAGACAGTGCCTCACACTCATTTCCTGTTGACGCCCCAATCAGACAAACAAGAGGGAGCGCAGGATTGGACCTCTGTGCCTCCGCCAGAGCAATATTGACACCAGATATGGGGGTGCAACCAATTCCTACCACTGTGAGTGGCCCTCTACCAGAAGGAACGGTGGGATTGGTTTTAGGGAGAAGCTCAACCTCGATGAAGGGGCTTATGATTACCCCTGGAGTTATTGATTCTGATTATACAAGAGAGATTAAAATACTTGCAGCGGCACCTAGAGGTGTGGCTGTGATATTTCCTGGTGACCGCATAGCACAATTGCTGGTGTTACCCAGCTGTCATGAACAACATCCTTCTAAAGATGTCATCAGAGGAGATTGGGGGCTTGGATCCACTGGCACTGATGTTGCCTTCCTGTCTATGGATTTGAAACAAAGGCCTATGACGAATTTGATGATAGAGGGTAGACGCTTTCAGGGATTGTTGGACACTGGGGTTGATAAAAGTATTATCAGATTTGCAGATTGGCCAAAAGCCTGGCCTCTTGATAAAGCAATTCAGACTCTCAGAGGATTGGGTACAGCTTCCAATCCTGATAGGAGTGCAAAGATCTTAAAATGGAAAGATGAAGAAGGCCATGGTGGTATGTTTCAACCTTATGTTCTTGATAACCTCCCAGTAAATTTATGGGGAAGAGATGTTATGGAATCTATGGGCTTATTTTTGACTTCAGAGGTTCCATTAGCAGTCCTCAGGCTAATCTAATGATGTTAAGCCAAGGCCATATTTGGGGTCAGCGTCTTGGAAAGAACAGTCAAGGGATCATAGCACCTGTTAAACTTTCCCCTATTAAGAATAGGGAAGGCCTGGGTTTTTCCCAGGGGCCACTGAGGCATTAAAAATTACATGGACATCTGAGACTCCTGTTTGGGTCCCTCAGTGGCCCCTCTCTAAAGAAAAATTGGAGGCGGCCCAAAAGTTGATTCAGGAGCAGTTGGAGGCTGGACATATCAGACCATCCACCTCTTCTTATAATACCCCAATTTTTATCATTAAAAAGAAATCTGGAAAGTGGAGATTACTGCATAATTTGAGGGCAATCAATTCCATCATGGAGCCTATGGGACCTATTCAACTAGGGCTTCCTGTGTTATCAACTCTCCCTGCAAATTGGCCTTGCATTGTAATAGATATAAAAGATTGTTTCTTCTCTATCCCATTACATCATCAGGATACAAAACGATTCGCCTTCTCAGTATCCACAACTAATAATGCCTACCCTAATAGTAGATATGAATGGATAGTTCTTCCCCAGGGTATGGCTAATAGCCCTACCATGTGCCAGCTCTATGTAAGTAAGCCCTGGACACTGTGAGAAAACAATATCCTGACCTTCTGATCTATCATTATATGGATGACATACTAATAGCTCATAAAGATGATACTGTTTTGCAGGAGGGTTATTCTGAGATAGTAGAAACATTAGAGCGCTGGGGGCTATTTATAGCCTCCGAAAAGGTACAAATGACAGAGGTAAAAAATTTCTTGGGATCCACTATCAATGCTCGATTGGTTAAACCTGCTAAGATTACTATTAGAGTGGATCACCTAACAACCTTGAATGATTTCCAGCAGCTGTTGGGAGACATTAATTGGCTAAGACCCTATCATGGTGTTTCCTCTTCTGTTTTGGCTCCTCTCTTTGACATACTCAAAGGGGATTCAGATCCTCTCTCTTCACGAGAGCTCACTCTGAAGGCTGTAAAGCCCTTCTTTGTGTGGAACCAGCTATGGAGAACGCTCACCTTGACAGAATAGATTTAAATAAGCCGTTGACATTGATTGTGTTAGCTACCAGTAACCTTCCTACTGGAGTATTCTGGCAAAATGGTCCTTTATTATGGGTTCATCAATCCTACTCTCCCAACAAAGTGATATCAAACTATCCTGATATGATGGCAGAAATTATTTTAAAGGCACTTAAGATGTCTACATCTGTTTTTGGCATCCTTCCCTCTACTATAATTACTCCCTATACTGCTGCTCAACTGCAGTATCTCATTAACAATTCTCCTCTATGGACTATAGTCTATACTAGCGCTCATGCTACATTTGACAATCACATACCCTCAGACCCACTTCTTCAGTTCTGGGATCGCCATCCTATAATATTCCCTGTCATTACTAGAAAAACCCCCATTGCAAATGCTACCTTAATATTTACTGACGGCTCTAAAGATGGCACAGGAGCCATCACTGTCAATAATGCCATGCAGACGCTGTTGGTCCCTACCACGTCTGCTCAACAAACTGAACTTTTTACGGTTATAGAGGTGTTCAAAACTCACCCTGAACCTTTTAATCTGTTTTCCGATAGTAAATACGTTGTGAATGCTGTTCAAAACTTAGAATTGGCAGGTATGATTGCCTCAAATTCCTCTATAGCCTCACACTTGTCTTTTTTACAAAAGTTAAATTTGGAGTAGAAAAAATCCTTTCTTTATCGCACACATTCGGGCCCATTCCGGCCTACCAGGCCCGTTGTCCTTTGGTAATGATGTTACAAATATTGCACTAGAGACCCTCATCTTCTCTGCAGTGGAACAAGCTAAAGACTTTCATTCTAAGTTTCATGTCAACTCCTCCACCCTACGCTTGCGTTTCCCTATTACTAAAGCTATAGCTAGAGAAATCATCAAGGCATGTCCCAAATGTGTGACATTTATTTCTCAGCCCACCCTGGGAGTCAACCCCAGGGGATTATTGCCCAATCACCTTTGGCAAATGGATGTCACACATTATCCAGAGTTTGGTAAGCTACAGTTTCTTCATGTCACTGTGGACACTTTTTCTGGATTCCTTATGGCTACCCCCCCTTACCAGTGAAAAATCTAAAGATATTATAACTCATTGCTTACTAACCTTCTCTACATTAGGAATCCCTAAACAACTTAAGACGGACAATGGTCCAGGATATACCTCTTCGACTTTTAAGCAATTCTGCTCCAGTTTCGACATTCAGCGCAATTCAGGAATTCCTTACAATCCCACTGGCCAAGGCATTGTTGAACGTGCCCACCTGACACTTAAAACCATGTTGTTTAAACAAAAAGGGGGACTAGGGGCATCCTTCAGATCCCCTAAGGATAAACTCTCCATTGCCTTATTTACCCTAAATTTTTTAAATCTTGACTCGGATGGACGATCTGCTGCCATCTGTCATGCTAAACCCTCTAAACACAAACGGCCTTCAATGCTATGGAAAGATCTTTTATCAGGGCAATGGAAAGGCCCAGATCCAGTGTTAATCTGGAGCCGAGGATCTGTTTGTGTTTTCCCACAGGATGCATCATCGCCAATTTGGGTACCTGAACGACTGATCAAGCCTGCACAACTGGAAGGCAACCTTCAAGATGATGAAGAGCAACGACACGGTGATGATCCTCCTGGCGCTAGGGATACTTCTCCCCCTTGTTAGTGGGGAAGAGACAACTTTGGAATATTGTAAAAGCCTGGCCTCGTCCTTTACCTCTGTCTGCTTTTTCTAGTTCTTACCCTGCCCTGTTCACTACAAACTCTTCTTTAGGACTACCTATTGTTCCTTTTATTTCGGACCTGGGACCATTTGGAGGACATACTTATAACTTGTCTCATACCTTTTGTTTTATTATTGCTTGTATGGATATATCCTCTGTTTCTACGATCACTAGAGGTAGGATTTCCAATCTGTTGTTGCTTGGGGAAGAAATTGGTTTGGCTTCCTGGTTTTTGATGGTTCCCTGTGTCTCATATCTGGTATCGGTGTGTGGTGGATGTGTAAGCTACGTGGTAACCAGCGTAAACAGATGGCAATTCTACACCAAGCTCTGCTAGCCATCGATGCTGGCCACTCCCCTGAAGTATGGCTGAGCAAGTTAGACCGGTAGTCAAAGATGGGTAAGATCAGGAAGAGCACATGTCAACCTAAGACAGGGTTTGAAGAAAGTATACTTCAACACCAAATGACGGGTAAGAATGTAGCTCTATCCTGGCAACCTAAGACAGGCACGGTCTCGTCTTAAACAAAAAGGGGGAGATGTGGCGGGTGGCACCTGGGGACCACGCCATGCAGGCAGCTTTAAGATGGTGGCTGGCGGCTGGCCAAACCAAGTCAGCTGACCTCTTGCTGTTCCTGGTTCTTGTGCTTGCAACATCTGACCACCTAGGGACAACCAATAGGAGCCGGCAGCAAAGTTTTCTTCCTCATAGCAACAGCCTACGGATTGGTTCACTTTTACTATTTAAGCTGTTTGACTTCCTGAATAAAGAGAGATTTCCGCAAGCAACAAGAGTGTACATGTCGTTATTGCCGCTTTGCTGGTCGAATGCGGCACTGACCCAGGGCCAGAAACATCCAGGGCCAGAGAAGAAGCTATTATACTACCTAAGAGCAGAGCAAATAGATTCTTTTTTTTTTTTGGTAGTAGTATGCTGATTTAAAATATTTTTGATATATACCTAGGAGTGGGATAGCTGGGTCATATGGAAGTTCCATTCCTAGCTTTTTTTTTTTTTTAATAAGGAAAGAGGGATAGTGAGAGAGAAAGAATCAATTTTTTATTTAGTTTTTTCATGTGGTCTTCATTGCTATGGGGTTCAAACCTGTTTACTTGCGCATGCCAGGCAAGTGCAGTAACCGTTGAGCTACTGCTCCAGTCCCCCATTCCTAGTTTTTTGAGGAATCTCTATATTACTATCTAGAGTGGCTGGCACTAATTTATAGTCCTACCAACAAAGTAAATGTGTAGCTTTTCCCCCACATCCTTGCCAACATTGTTACTTGTATTTTGATAATTGCCATTCTGACTGAAGAGAGATGAAATCTCAGTGCAGTTTTTTTTTTTTTAAAGAGAGAGGGATAGTGAGAATGAGAGTGAGAGTGAGAGAGAGAGAATCAATTTTATTTAGTTTTTCACATGGCTTTCGTTGCTCCAAGACTTTGTTGTGTATGCAGTTTTGGGGTTTGAACTCGAGAACTTATACATGCCAGGCAAGTGCCATAACTGCCGAGCCACCGTTCCAGCCCCTCAGTGTAGTTTTAGTTTGCATTTCTCTAATTGCTACAGATGTTGAACATTTTTTATATATTTTTTGACTATTTGCATTTCTTATTTTGAGAAGCATCTATGTAGTTTCTTTGCCAATTTGTTAACTGGGTTAGCAAAGAGATTGGCCAAAATCTTAAGGCTGTGTTCTGATGCAATAGTAACAATGTGAACTAAATGTTCATTAAATGCTTACTATGTACCAGGGCACTATGCTAACATTCTCCATTTCCATGATTAAAAAGGTTTGACTATTATTAACAAATTATCAAGATGTTTAACATCTAATCAAAGATGCAAACATTAAGATTCTCCACAAACAGCTATAGGTAAATAAATCCTCAAATTTCATCAGATTTAAACATTATAAGAGAATCAAGTTTTATACACTGAAGGAATATTATTATAATACATATCTTTCATTTGATTTCTTGGTGAAAAATGTTTTCCTTCAAGAAACAAACAAATGGAATGGCAGGTCTTGTGAGATGTACGTCTAACTATATGGATGAGTCAGGAACAGCCAGACTTTCTCAGCTTCTCCTAAAACTGTTCTTTAGTGAAACTATCTCTTTAGTCTAATGCTCTATCCAATAAAGTAGAGAACCTAAAGAAAAGTAAAACTTACAAGAAGGTTTATCTTTTCTATCACTGTAAGCAGAAATTAGCACAAATCTATTTTTGGACAGTAGGAAAAATAATGTAACTTACATGACTATTAGCTTGAGGCTGATTCCTATAACTTTTCATTATTTCTTGAAAAGTTCTTTCTTCTTTTGTTACCTAAAGAAAATAAAAAACTACATTTATCAACTGCTTTTGAAAGAAAAATGGATAGAACAAAAACCTCAATTATATGCTGGCACTGAAAGCAGTCTTGCAGAAAGCCATTAACCCCAGGGCAATCCATGACTAAAAACCACTAACATTTATGATTTTTACTACTTTTAAAGTTCAGGCTTTGAGGCCAGTGGGGACTCAGTTAATAATTTCATTAATCAAAGAGCACTGAAATTGCTATGGTTAAATCTACTGAAAATGTATTTCTTTATAAAAAGAATGAGATAAGAAAACAGACCTGCAGAAGCCCTTGTAGTCTTCAGTTTTATCAGTTTTAAGGACTTATTTAAAAGTAAATTAACCACATACTAAAGAACAGAAAATGTCCTATAGTGATTCAGTATAAATTCAAATGGTTACTATAGGATTAGCTTTGTAACATTTCAGGACAAAATATAGGGTTTCTAATATTTAGAAGTCAACAGGCAGCCCATGGAAAAGAAATGGTTTAATGACCTAGAAGGGAATCCCTTTTGCATTTGTTTCATAAAGTTCACTAAAATTATTCCTTTTCCTGCTACACTGTCCATTAGCACTAAAACTTCTCTCTACAATGATGAGCTAGAAATGACAAAAACCTGAACATGGTCAGTTCTCTGAAAAATATAAATGTTTTTAACATTTATTAAGACCTATTTTACATAGAGATTTTAAAGCAGCTTTGTGGGATGGGGTATTCACAAAGGAATTTGAAAACGTGTCCTTCACTTCAAAAACCTTAGAAATCAGCTCTTAAAACTGTATACCATTCTTCTAATAATAAAAAAATAAAAACTGAAAAAACAAAACAAAACTGTATACCAGGGGCTGGAGCAGTGGCTCGGTGGTTACGGTGCTTGCCTCACATGCACGAGTACATGGGTTCAAACCCCTGCACCATGTACACAACAAAGTGTCAGAGGAATGAAAGTCACATGAAAAACTAAATAAAAATTGTTTCTCTCTCCCTCTCCCTTCTTTCTTTAAAATAACAACAACAACAACAACAAAAACTGTATACCAGGGAGCTAGAGAGGTAGCTCAGTGGTGAGGGTTGTCCTGCATGTTTGAGGACCCAGGTTTGATCCCCAGTACCATATACACAACTAAGTGGAGGAAAAACAAAAACCAAATGAAAAGATAAAATTAACTTTCTTTTTCTCTCTCACCAAACAAACAAACAAACAAACACCAAATACCAGGGGCATGGATGAGTTTGTTGGAATGAACCCAACTATTATGTATTACTATAAAGCTCTACTGAAAAAAAAAAAAACCAAAAACAAAAACAAAACCAAACTGTATACAAGGAGAGAGGAAGTGCTGGAGAGTAACATTACCACATTATATTGTTACACTGTGTACATGTACAAATATGTAACAACAAATCCCATTGTATACAACTATAATGCACCAATTAAAAAATGTGGGGGAAAAAAACTGCGTACATCAGCTAGGACTGACAATTTAGCCAAGATAGTTGAGGTTAAAGTTAGAAAAATCTTTTCAGATATAGAATTTTTTAAAAACAAGTAAGATGTACTATTTTATGACTTAAAACAACTAAAAGTAAAATGCACTTCTGAGTCAGCACAATAAATCACCAGAAGGCAATACAATATAGAAGCTTTTTTTTTTTTTCAGCACTAAGGACTAAACCCATTCTACCATTAAGCTACATCTCCAGCCGGTTTTTTGAGACAGTGTCCTGCTAAATTGCTGAGGCTAGCCTTGAACTTGGGGTCCTCTTACCTTAGTCTCCTGACTTCCTGGAATTACAAGTGTGCACCACCATTCCTGACTACAGAAGGTTATGAATGAGGACATCTGGGCTACTACTTATTGTGCAATTTTGGCCAAATTATTTTCAGTTCTGGACCTTCTTACTTAGCTAAAATGTAATGATCATCTCATTTAAAAGTGCCACATTATGGGGCTGGAGCAGTGACTCAGTGGTTATGGTGCTTGCCTGGCATGTGAGAGGTCACAGGTTTGAACCCCAGCACCATGTACACAATGAAGTTTCAGAGCAACGAAAGCCACATGAAAAACTAAATAAAGTTGATTCTCTCTCTCTTTCACTATTCCATCCTCTCTTAAAAAAAAAAAAAAAGAAGTGTCACATCAGAAATGTCAAGAAGTAAGGGTGGAAAAGGTGTTCTTTACATATTCTCTTTTATAACCAGTGTATTCATGTGAAATAGAAAGCTGATTGTGATGGAGCTAACTGAAGAGTTCAGAGAACAGAGCAGCTTAAAATGACTACTTAACAGTTGGTGCTGTTGCCGTGCAGCACTAAAGCAAATCAAGAATTCAGTCCAGGAGATTTTTGCCTGACTCTTCAAATAAGGTAACTAGAGCAAAGACCTTCTCCCAACCTATACATTACCTTTGCCATGATGTAAAAGGCACAAAGAAGGAGCTGATCCAAATGCCTGTCTTTCATTAAATCAGGGCAGTGAACTAAAGTGAATTCAAAACATGTCCATATCTTCCTTCGTAATTCATTTGAAACATCCAGTTTTAAACATAAATCACGTAAGCGTACACTTGCCAAATGATAGACCTAAGACATAACATTGATATTAAAAAATTAAGTGAGTCATTTCTCAAAATTTTATGTCTTACCATTGAGAATGGGATTGCAGACCAAGACAAAAAACAAAACAAAACAAAACAAAACAAAAAAACCCAAAAAAACCCCAAAACTAGGTTGCTGATATATTACTTAAAATTTCTATTCCATAGCACTAGTTGACTGCTATGGCAAGAGAATATAGATTAAAGCAAAATTCTCTTTGAGAACTCCCCCCTATCCCCAGTACTGGGATTGATCCCATGGTGCTCTACCACTAAGCTACAACTCCAGTACTTTTTTATTCTGAGACAGTGTTGCTAAGTTTCAGAGGCTAGTCTTAAATTTGCAATCCTCCTCCTTAAACCTCCTAAGTTGTTGGGATTACAGGCATGTACCACTGCAACAACATCTTTGGAACACTTTAAAAACTTTTTTTTCTTTTTTCTATTTTGTGGTGCTGGGGATCAAACTCAGGTCCTCTTACATGCTAGGCAGGCACTCTAAAACTGAGTTACATCCTCAGCTCCTAAAAGCATTTTTTAAAGATGTTACTTGTTATTCTATGTTGCCAACTACATAAACTAAGAAATGCTAAAAATGCTGGGTTTACCTGCATCATGATGACCATTACGAATGCATAATTTTCCAAGTGTTCAGAAGTTTCTGTATGTTTTCTTTGGGTTCAGGTAAAACTGCTAGTAAGCTTAACATGCCAGTCAATAAAGAACTAAAACTTGACTCCAAAAGTGAGTCAGGAAGAAAAACCGTATAAAAAAATTTTCCTAGATGCCACACTGTTTTAGTTAGTATACAAGAGGAATATTTAAAGTAAACAAGGTGAGAGTTTATTTTTTGGTGGTATTGTTTTTAAGTGTATCTATAAAGTACATTCAATTCAATGCCAAGACTTTTACATATAGCCTTTTTCTTTTCTTTTCTTTTTTGGAACTGGGACTTGAACCCAGGGCAAGCACTTTACCACTGAGATAAATCCCAGCCCTATATGTAGTCTATATATGAATAGATACCAATGCCAATGACCCTAAGATTATGCAAGACTCACTGTTCTACTCTTTTAAAAACTGATAAATCTGATGTGATATTACTAAGCTGGATTACTGTGTTCAAACTAAATTTTTAATTTGAATGTTCAGAAGGGAAAAAGAAAACGAAAAAAACAGTAAGAAAAAAAAAATAAAAGAGGAAGGCATCCCTTACAGAAAACTGTCTATGGCAGGGAAAAAAATCTACAAATTGGTCTTAAAAACTAACTAAAGTTGGGGTTCTGGAGCGGTGGCTTGGCAGTTACGGCGCTTGCCTGGCATGTGAGAGTACACAAGTTCGAACCCCAGCACCCTGTACACAACAATGTCTCGGGGCAACGAAGGTCACATGAAAAAGTGGATAAAAAAAAAATTGTTTCTCTCTCTCTCTCACTGTCCCTCTCTCTTTAGAAAGAAAAAAAAAAACTAAATGAAAAAGAAAAAGAAAACTAACTGAAGCTATTCAACAGGCTAATTTGATATAAAGAGAACTGTGTGATTGACTCCAAAGCACCTGTGATTCATTTTATAGCAAAATAATTTTCTGCATTCTATCCCTTTGTTTCTGGTCCAGCTGGCCAAGAGATAAACAGGAACTAGTGGGTTAGAGCAGAGGGAAAGATGCCAGAACTTTACATTCACAAGAGAAGACAGCACATACAGTCTTAGCTAGAATAATTAAAAATAATACTGATTAAGTACCTTATATAGAGCTAAGCTAATGCAACAAAGATACACATTGGAAGGCTTTTCCTTCTAACAAATTTCATAATAAATTCTATTCAGGCATCAAATAACAACATCACTGAGTATGGCATGGATGACAGCTGCAATTTACTCAAGGAAAGATTATTTTGAATTTATTATAGGTTCAGGCATTTCAATGCCCCTTCTCCCCATCAGCTATTCTTTTTTTCTTGTTTTTAATGTTGGGGATTGAACTCTGGGCTAAGCTTGATTACACCTGCAGCCCCTCAATTTCCTTTTAAGAGAAAATATTTTCTTAGTTTCTAATCTAGTAGATAGGAATAAAAGGAAAATTTGGATTCTAAAATTTTAGAATTAGGAATTCACAAATAGCTAGGTGCAGAGGTGTACACCTGTATCCCATTCATTTAGGAGGCTGAGACAGGATGATCACAAGTTCAAAGGCCATCCTTGGGCAAGTTAGCAAAACCTTGTTTCAAAATAAAACATTTCAAAAAGGGCTGGGTGTAGCAACATGCTTTAACTAATTAAAAAGAAAAGTAAATTGCTGAACAATAAAATAATATGCCTAATATAAAAAAAGTTACTCCATCAAGTTAGGTATTATTAAAAAAGAAAAAGAAAAAGAAATAAAAAGGGCTGTTGACGAAGCTAAGTGGTAGAGTGCCCCTGGATTCAATATCTACTACCTCTGCTCTCCAATACGCAAAAAAGAATTCACAAATAGTCTCATTTTTGTCAATCTTAGATTCATTACCAGAGATAGTAATTTATTGTTTTGAAAATTAAAAATGAGAAACAAATAGAAAAAATGCTGCATTTGGAAACTTCAGTTATTTATTTATAGATTTGTTTGTTTGTTGCAATGCTGGGGATTGAGCCCAGGGCCTCACATATGCCAGGCAAGGGTTCTATTGCTGAGTCACATCCTGAGTCTGAAATTCAGTTTTGCAGATGAGATGTTTGGTAGTTGTTCGGAGAGGAGAAAATGCAATGGGAGGTGGAGAAAAAGGCAAATGTCTTCCCCAATCACCCTACCTACCAACAAAAGCACAAAATAAAACTTTCAAGAGTTTTATTTATACTTCTAGGGCACACGTCATTCAAAAAAAGAATTTTTCCTTGCAAAATACAATTCTTGAGAATCAGCTGCCCCAAATTTCACAAATTATGATGAAAATAAGTAAATTACAGTTGAAAATAACAGAAGACAAAGAATATTCATTGAAGAAAACAGGGTTATTTTACAGTGCCTGGTCTTTTTCTTTCTTCCTTTTGTGTGTGTGGGCGGGGTCTCTTCTTTTTCTACAGTAACAAAGCTCTCGACATTTTCCCTCTTGAAAATTCTATTCAGCACTAGTGTATATATTAACTTCTGGGAAAGGTTCTAAAGGTAAGAAGGCATGCTCTCCTTTCTCATGCTAGCTGGAATAAAGATCTGATACCTAGAGTAGAAGCAGTTATCTGAGGTTGAGTTTGAAACTGTGTTGAGAAGAGCCAAAAAAACAGACAAAAAAAACCTAAAAGGAATCTAGGTTTTTATTTATTATTTTTTGTGGTCCTGGGTACTGAACATAGGGGCATCATACTACTGAGCTACATGACTTGTCCTTCTTATTTATTTTTTATAAAGACAGAGGGAGGGGTTGGAGAGGTGGCTCTGCAGTTACAGCTAGACTGGCATGCATGAGGAGGAGGGGTCATACCCCAGCATCGTGTACATAGCAAAGTGTCACAGCAAAGAAGACCACATGAAAAACTAAATAAAAGTGATTCTCTCTCTCTCTCTCTTCTTCTTCTTCTTCTTCTTTTTTTTTTTTTTTAAGAGAGAGAAGGACAATAAGAGAGAGAGACAGAGAGAATCAATTTTTATTTAGTTTTTCACATGGCTTTTGTTGCTCTGACACTTAGGTGTGTACGTAGGTGCTAGGGTTTGAACCTGTGTACTCGCGCATGCCAGGTAAGTGCAGCAACTGCCTAGCCACAGCTCCAGCCCCATGTCTCTCTCTCTTAAAAAACAAACAAACAAACAAACGAAGAATGAACTTTCTTTCTTTCTTTTTTTTTTTTGGGGGGGGAGGGAGGGACAATGAGAGTGTGAGAGAGAGAATCAATTTTTAGTTTTTCATCTGGTTTCTGCTGCCAGTCTAACACTCAGTTATGTGGTGCTGAGGTTCGAACTCAGGTCCTTGGCATATGCTAGGAAAGCACCGCAACTGCTGAGTCACCACCCCAGCTCCCCCACTCCCTTTTTATTTTGAGACGGAGTCTTGCTAAATTGCCCTGGGTGGTCTCAAACTTGCAATCCTTCTGCCTCAGTCTCCTGAGTTGCGGGGATTCCAGGTGTGTGCCACCGCACCTGGCGTGAACCTGGGTTGTCAAATACAATGGCAACCACAGCTGTTCCAGACTACTTGTGCTGCTTTGTTTAAGCTACTGTTGCTATTGTTCTCACAGTAAAACTTAAACTTAAGATAAATAAATGACCATTATGTCCAAAGTCAGAAAGACTTTAGAAGTTTTCTGAAAGAAGCAGAATTCAATATAAAAATGTAGGAAATACTCAACATTTTACTTCAGTAGTGGACTACCTAATTCAGAGTCTGAGCTAGCACTTTTCACATCTATATTACAAAAGAGAGAAAAACATAATTGAGGAAGCATATATCAAGGAAGTTAATTAGCAAACAGAAAAATATGGCAGATGAAACATAATTGTAAGAAAGAAGTAACTGAAATTCTCATCAAGAGAGATTATGAGGGGTTGGAGTGGTGGCTTATCCGTAGATGGTGGCTTGCCTAGCATGATGCACAAGGATCCAGGCTGGAACCCCAGCACCACATACACAACCAAGTGTGTGAAAAACAAAAACCAGAGGAAAAAATAAATAAAACTGATTCTTTATCTCACTTTCAAAAAAAAAAAAAAAAAAGAGAGAAAGAGAGAGAGAGATTCTGAAAAGATAAACACATAATGCTGAGAAAAAAACAGAACAAAAAACTGGCTTCTTCTCTTGTAAGAATGGGCTAGTTAGCCAGGAATCTAGTTGTGAGGGCATAATGGAGAGGTATCTTCCAGTTCTGGGATTTATTTATTGAAAAGACAGATAGAGACGGAGAGAAAGAGAGAGAGAGGGAATCAATTTTAGTTTTTCATCTGGCCCTTCTTTCTTGAACACTTAGTTTTGTATGTGGTGCTGGGGCTTGAACCTTAGTCCTCATGCATGCCAGGCAAGTGCTCCAATCACTGAGCCACAGCTCCAGTCCCATCTGGGATTTATTTTAGAGTCATTTCTGGCTATAAGTATTTGATTAAGGTCTATCTTATCAGAAGTTGATGATAAAAATGTGGTTGTAAGTGATAGGACAAAGTGAAATTATGTGATTAAATCTTTCAGTTTCTTTTCATTAATATTAAAATAATATTAAGAATTGGTCATCTTGGGGCTGGAGTGGTGGTTCAGCGGTTAACCGTGCTTGCCTGGCATGCCCAAGTACATGAGTTCAAACCCCAGCACCAAGTACACAATGATGTCTCGGAGCAACAAAAGCCACATGAAAAACTAAATAAAACTGATTCTTTCTCTCTCTCTTAAAAAAAAAATGGTCATCTTAATTTAAAAGATAATACACTGGATTCATGATAACTGTGTAGCCTTCCCACAGTAGCTCACCAATTTTTAAAATTATTCTTCAGTAATTTCACCTTATCCATGGGATTTAAGATGAACTTATCCTGCAGGGAACTCCACCACAGCAAAATAACACAATGGACTTTCAGTAACTTCAAGTGATGGCTAACTGCTTACTTGAAGTTATATAAGAACATAAGCTGCCAGGAAATGCAAATTAGATCTGAAGATGGAGTCTTACCAAATCAGCCTGAGTCCAAACAGCTCGACAAGATCAAATATATTTTTTGAAAGGCAACAGTATATCACCTGATACCAAAGCTGAACAAAGACTGCATATAGATCAATACCTCTTATGACTACTGGTGCAAAAACCTCCAACTAAATACTAACAAACCAAATTCAAGAGTATGTTAAGGGCTGGAGCGGTGGCTCAGCGGTTTCAGCGCTTGCCTTGCAAGCATGAGGACCCGGGTTCAAACCCCAGCACCACGTACACAACTGAGTGTTGGAGCAACTAAGGCCATGTGAAAAACTAAATAAAGTTGTTTCTCTCTTTCTCTCTCTCTCTCACTGTCCCTCTTTCTTTAAAAAAAAAAAAAAAAAAAAAAAGAGTATGTTAAGAGGAGTGGGAATGGTGGCTCAGCAGTTATGGTGCTAGCCTGGCATGTGCAAGGACCTGGGTTCAAACCTCAGCACCACATACACGGAAGTCTCAGAGCAACGAAGGCCACATGAAAAACGAAATAAAAGTGATTCTCTCTCTCTCTCTCACTGTCCTTCTCTCTTTCTCTCTTTTTTTAAGAGGTATGTTATGGAAGACAAGGATAATTTAACATAGGATAATTAATCTGTGTAATAAACTACATTAATAGAATGAAGGAAAAAAACCTTCGTAATCATTTTGAGTGATACAGAATAAAACATGTGACAAAATTCAATACCTTTTCATGATAAAAATGCTCGGCAGGCTAGGAACAGAAGGAAATGATCTTAATAGAATAGAGGATATATATGAAAATCTCACAGATAAAGTTACACAAAGAATGAAAGACAGAAAGCCTTCCCTCTAAAATGAGGAGCCACCCAAGGGTGCTTGCTTTCACCACTTCTAATTTAACACAGAACTGGGAGTTCTAGCCAGAGCAACTGGGGGGAAAAATGAAAAGAAATAAAAGACATCCAAATTAGAAAGGAAGAAGTAAAATTATCTGTCTACAAATAATGTGATCCTATATGCAGATACCCAAAAACCCTGGAGTCCACAAAACTGGTAGAAGAAACCAATTTAGCAAAGTTGCCAGACACAAAATCAATAAACTACATTTGTATTCCTATATACTAACACTGTGAACAGTCTAAAAGTGAATTTTAATAAACAATTCTACTCATAATGTCATCAAAAAGAATATTTATGGGGGCTGGAGAAGTGGTTCAGTAGGAGAGTGCTTCCCTGGCATGTGCACAGACCTGGTTTGAACCCTAGTACTACATACACAACTAAGTGTCAGAATAACAAAAACCAGATGAAAAATAAATAAAAATTAATTCTGACTCTCTTAAAAAAAGAATATTTATGAATAGACTTAACCAAGAATTTGTAAAAGACTTATAAACTGAAAACTAAAATACTTTGTGAAAGAGTTGGAAGACACAAATGAAAGACATCCTATGCTCATAGACTGCAAGACAATATTGTTAAGATGTCATGACGCTACCCAAAGCTATCTATATAGTCGATGCAGTCTCTTGCCAAAATCACAATGTCTTAGCAGAAATAGAAAATTCATCCTAAAATACACAGAATCTCAAGAAACCCTGAACAGCCAAAACAAACTTGAAAAACAAAGTAGGAGGTTTCATACTTTCTGATTTCAAAACTTACCACAAAGCTACAGTTGTTATTACAACAGTGTGGCACTGTCATGAAGACAAATACACAGACTGATGAATGGAAAAGAGAGAGCCCAGATACAAACCCTTGAATATACTGTCAAATGATTTTCAACAAGAATGCTAAGATCAATCAATGAGAATAGGACAGTCTTTTCAACAAATGGTACTGGGGAAACTAGATATCCACCTGCAAAAGAATGAAGTTGGTCCCCATATATGAAAATCATCTCAAAATGAACCTGAATGTAAGCACTGAAACTACAAAACTTCTAATAAGAAAAAACCTAGGAAAAGTTTAAATATGCCAGATTTGGCAATGATTTCTTGGACATGATACCAAAAGCACAGACTAAAAAAGAAAAAAAAAATTGCTGGGCCAGGTGGTGTACACCTGTTAATTGCAGCTGTTCAGGAGGCTGAAGATCACTTATGCCTAGCTAGGCACTCCACACCAGTTTGGGCAACACTGTAAGACCCTGTCCCCACCCCCCCCAAAAAAAAGAGAGAGAGAGAGAGAGAGAAACTATGTCAAAATTAAAAACTTTTATGAATCAAAGGACATTATGAGTAAAAGGAAAAAACAATTGAAGAAAATCATGTATCTGATAAGGGATTAGTATCCAGAATGTTTTAAAAACTCCTATAACTCAATCAGAAAAACCCAATTAAAAATTAGGCAGAGTACTTGAAGAGATATTTCTCCAAAGAAGATATATAGATGGCCATTAAGCCCATGAAAAGAGGCTTAACATCAACAATAATAAGGGAAATGAAAATCCAAAACTACAATGAAATACTATCTAACACTCATTATTAAAAAGAAAAGCAAATGGAACTGGAGGGGTGGCTCGGCAGTTACAGTGCTTGCCTGGCAAGCGCAAGTATGCAAGTTCAAATCCCAGCACCACATACACAACAAAGCCTTGGAGCAACTACGGCCACGTGCAAAACTAAATAAAACTGTTTCTCTCTTTCTCTCTCACTGTCCCTCTCTGTTAAAAAAAAAAAACAAAACAAACCCAAAAAACAGATAATAACAAGCTTTGGCAAGGAGAACTTGTGCACTGCCAAGAGGAATATAGAATGGTATAGCCATCGTGGAAAATGGCATGGGAGTTACTAAAAAAATTGAATACTGAATTACTATTTCAGTTCTGGGAATATATCCAGGAGAACTAAAAGCAGGGATCCGAACAGCACTAATGTTCATAGCAGCATTATTCACAATAGACAAAAGGTGGAAACAACCCAAAAGTCCACTGACTGATTAATGAATAAATAAAATGTTGTATACACGCACAACGGAGTATTATTCATCCTTAAAAAGGAAAGCAATTTTAACACATTACCAGAGGGATGAACATAGAAGGCATTATGCACAGTGAAATAAGCCAGTCACAAAAAGGACAAAATACTGCATGATTTTATTCGTATAAAGTATGTGGAGTAATCACATTCAAAGAGCCACAAAATAGAATGGTGGTTGCCAGGGGAAGCAGGGGAGTGAAGAGTGGGAAGATGAAAAAGTTCTAGAGATGGATGATGGAAATGGCTACGGAACAATGTGAATATGTTTAACACTGAACTTTACACATAAAAATAGTTAAGTTGGCTGGGTGTACACACCTGTAATCCCAGTGACTTGGGAGCCTGAAGCATGAGGACTGCAAGTTTGAGGACAGCCTTGGCAACATAGTGAGACTGGCTCAAAATAAAAATCCAAACTGTAATGACATAGCTCAGTGATAGAACTCCTCTGCACTCTAACCCAGTACCAAAAAAAAAAGAGGTTAAGATCACAGTGTTTTTTCATAGTGTTGGGGTGGAACTCAGGACCTCTCGCATGCTTTGCAAATTGCTCTACCCCTGGGCTATTTCTCCACCCTTTCAATTTATTCTAAGACAGGGTCTCACTAAGTTGCCCAGGCTGGCCTGGAGCTTGTGACCATACTACCTCATCTTTCCCAGCACCTGAGATTACAGGTGTGCACCACCGGCACAACTAAGATGGCAAATTTTACCTTATGTACGTAAAAAAAAAAAAAAAAAAAAAGCCAATGTTGTTCTGTTTCTCTTCTTGAATTGACTGAATAAGTTCTTCTCAGATACTATAACAACACATACCTTTCTGTAAAACAGTGCTAAGGACCCAGTCCTCTTTGGTTTGCTTATTCCAGTCAGATGAACCTCTTGTGCTTTAGTCAGATGGGTCTGTTTTGGAGAAGTGCCAATTAACGACTGCGCAGTAAGTGACACAGGACTCTCTATGTTGGATTCCTGAGTTGAAGTCATGGAAAGAGGTACCAGTGTGATCTCTCCAGCATCATTTGCAACACCTGAAAATATGAGCAAGCGTTCTCAGTTTTAGAAATAAGAGGCACGTGTTCCAGGAAAGTTGTCAATTATATAATAATCAATTATATAATTATATATATATGTTTCTTCGTATATAAGCATAGGAATATGTTAGGAAAGAAAAAAAGGCTACAAAATAGAACTGAATTCTTTTTTTTTTTTAATTTCTCCCCTGAAATGAGAATATTGCTTTGTTTTACTTATATTAGAACTAAAGAAACAAATTTTGTTCTATTTTATATGTGCTTATGGTATTCTCATACTTTAAATTTATTTTATTTTATTATTATTATTTTTTTTTTAAAGAGAGACAATTTTTATTTAGTTTTTCATGTGGCTTTTGTCGCTCTGGGACTTCACTGCATACGTGGTGCTAGGGTTTGAACTCGCGTACCTGCGCATGCTGGGCAAGTGCCATAACCGCTGAGCCAGCACCCTAGCCCTAAATTTATTTTTGAAAAGCAAATTTTGTTGTTTTGACTTAAGAAGCTTTTAATCAAAATATAAAATTCTTGCTCAATATGCTCATTTGGAAAGCTGAGAACAAAACAATAAGTCTTAACAAAGACAGTAATAAATTTATAAAATGTGAAAATTCAAAAAACAGTACAGGTTCAAAACAAAAGGTGAAACACAAGGTTGGAGCGGTGGCTCAGTGGTTATGGTGCTTGCATGGCATGTGCGGGGGACCTGGGTTTGAACCCCAGCACCACGTACACAATAAAGTGTTGGAGCAATGAAAGCCAGATGAAAAACTAAACAAAGTTGATTTTTTCTCTATCACTGTCCCTCTCTCTCTTTAAAAAACAAACTAAAAAACCCAAAACAAAATGTGGAACACAGAAGATTTTTAGGATAGCAAAATTATTCTCTATGATGCTATAATGGAAAATGTATGTCAATATATAAAATATACACCAAGAGTGAACCTTAATGTAAGCTATGGGCTTTGGGTTAAGTGTCAAATGTAACAAATGTACCACTCTAGTATAGGATGTTGCGTGTGACGAAGGATTATACTTTCCTATCAATTTTGCTGTGAACTTGAAAATCATCTAAAAAAAATCAAGTCTATTTAAAAAAAGAAGAAGAAAACATAGATTTGAGAAAATGTTGAATTAGAAAGATTATGTGATCCAGGCCAGTAAGACATTTCTTAAATTTTTACTTATCTCAGAAAAAAAATTTATCTTTAAGTGCATTAAAATGTTACCGTGTGGGCTGGAGCAGTGACTCGGCAGTTAGGATGCTTGCCCAGCATGGGAGAGTACTAGAATTCAAACCCCAGCACCATGTACAGAACTAAGTGTCAGAGCAACAAAAGCCACATGAAAAACTAAATATAAAAGTTGATTCTCTCTCTCTCTCACTGTCCCTCTCTCTCTCTCTCTTTTTTTTTTTTTAAAGAGAGAGGGACAGTGAGACAGAGAGAAACAACTTTATTTAGTTTTTCACATGGCTTTAGTTGCTCCGACACTTAGTTGTGTACATAGTGCTAGGGTTTGAACCCGGGTCCTCATGCTTGCTAGGCAAGCACCGAAACCACTGAGCCACTGATCCAGCCCCTGTCCCCCTCTCTTTAAAAAAAAAAAGTTACTGGGTGGGGCTGGAGCAGTGGTTACGATGCTTGCCTGGCAAGTGCGAGTATGTGAGTTTAAACCCCAGCACCATGTACACAACGAAGTCTTAGAGCAACGAAAGCCACATGAAAAACTGAATAAAACTGATTCTCTCTTTCTCTCTCTCTTACCAATAAAACTGATTCTCTCTTTCTCTCTCTCTTACCGTTACCGTCTCTCTTTCTTTAAAAAACAAAAATGTTACCGTGTAAGGGAATTGTAACTTTATGTCTTGTCCCTGTTACTGTGGATGTAGCCATGGTTAGAAGAGTCTGCCCAGGTGATATGGATATATTCTCAGTAGTAATGCTTGAAGAAGGAGCAATTTTCAATTTTGTTCCTTCTGTCAAAATCTTGTCCACAAGCACTTCCTTTGGGGGGTCTTCTCCAAAAAGTCTTCTCTTAGCGCTCCCTGCAGTAGGAGAACTGTACCGTTCATGGACAGGAATTGGAGACAATGGTTGAATATCTAATAAAGAGAAAAATAAAGTTAAAACAGTTTGAAATATAATAATAAATCAGGTTCACTCATTCATATGCTAGGTACTAGGGATCTGGCAGTGAGTAACACGGCCCCTGCCCTCAGGGAACATCATGTCTAGTGGGCGAGAAAGGCATGAGATAAGTTATTACAATAAAATGTGAAAACTACGAAAGCTCACCTTACTGGATTCTTAAACCTCTGATTGTATAAAAGGAGCAACACATCAGGGATAAAACAGAAGCTGAGAAGCAGAATGACATGATCACTAAATTTAACAAGCAATTCACTCAGTGTCTGTCTCCCAACTCTACTTCGTAAACAGCACTTAAGAAAAAGGGATGCAGAATCACAGCGACTGGAGTCACAGTTCTGCCTCCTCCCACACTTCAAGCAGCTTAAGGCAGTAGTTGCGCTCTTCTGATTTAGTAGATAGAGTCAAATTTAATAGATGCATCAAAAGACCTGAAGAGCGGGGTTGGGGATTTAGCTCAGTGGCAGAGCACTTGCCTAGCACGTGGACGGCCCTGAGTTCAGTCCTCAGCCCTGAAAAAACAAACAAACAAAAAAACCCGAGGAGAGATGATGCAACTCTGGCTCACCTATCCTGCTTTCCATTCGCTCCCCATTAGGTGCCCAGGTTCTCCAGACTCTTTCAACCCTATATCTTCTTCCACAGTTCTCCCCCTTTTACTCAACCAATTATTTCTTCACAGGTATATAAATAAAGTACTTCATTTTAAAAGTAAAGGCATTTTGGTGTTTACTTTTACATTCACTAGATAATTAGTCATTAACCCATTTTAAGAACATGCTGAAAAATACAAAAATTACCTCAGCAATGATTTTGAAACTGTATCAGTGACATGATTGGGGAAATAGTCATGGTTTAATAAAAATCTTTCCATAATTCTGGTTATGAAAATAGCTAACTTCCTCAGTACAGTGAACAAGTAGAAATTTCTATTGTAGTTTCCATGATCACTTTAACAAGAGTCTACTTGGATGCTTTATATGTAAGAAATCCAAGGTGGGCCTTGAAACTGACTAGGAATGTTCAAAGGTGGTATTTCAAGGGGGAGAATTGACTTACAGCCATGATGTTAGTTGCACACTCCTTTTGAAATAATTTTTTCTCAGCATAATATTGGAAAAGCTATGGTAAATGTTAAAAAACTTATGGAATATAGAAACGAGAAACTGATCCAAACTTAGAAACATAACAATATGCTAGGGCACCGAAAAGACACTTATTGTACGTAAAACTCTTCTTGGTAAGCTTTGTTTTGTTTTGGGATGCTAGGCATCCAACTGGAGTCTCTTGCATTCTAGGCAACTACTTTACCACTGAGCTACACTCCCACCCCAGCCTGGCAAGTTTTTTCTTGACACCAGGGATTGAACTCATAGGCACTTAAATATCAAGTCACATACCCAGCCCTTTTTATTTATTTTTATTTTGAGACAGGGTCCGACTAAGTTGCTTAGGGCCTTGCTAAGTTGCTGAGGCTGGCTTTGAATTTACTATCCTCCTGCCTCAGTCTCCTGAGCTGCTGGGATTACAGGTGTGGACCACTGTGCCCAGCTGCCTGATCAGTTTTCTAAGAAGAAAATGTTTCTAATGATTGATTGATTGATTTAGAAGGATAGTGAGAGAGACAAAGAGAAAGAAGCAATTTTTATTTAGTTTTTCATGTGACTTTCGTTGCTCCAACACTTTTGTTGTGTACATGGTGCTGGGGTTCGAACCCATGTACTCGTGCATGTGAGGCAAGCGCCGTAACAACCGAGCCACGGCTCCAGCCCCATTTTTAATGTTTTAAATTAGGCTGCATTAAAACATTTTTATTAGACAGGCATGATAATGCATGCTTGTAATTCCAGCTACTCTGGAAGCTGAAGTAGGTGGATTACAAGGCCAGACGACTCAGTAAGACAATGTCTAAAAAAAAAAAATGAAAAGGGCTGGAGATGTAGCTCAATGTTAGAGTGCTTCTGGGTTCAGTCTCCAATAATGTTTAAAAAAAATAATAATTTCCACCTCTCTAAACATTAACAACTGAAAGGAAGAAGAGTTTTAACACTTTGTGACAGGATTTGTAAAAGTCACAAAACAGATATAATTATCTGATTAATACTGATTTGCATGCATAGCACGCAGACTTTTAAGATTCTATAGAGCAAAGCAGACTGCAGACACACACACACACACACACACACAGACACACACAGCCCAAACATGAATGCAGAGCTACGCAGACTGCAGACACACACACACACACAGCCCAAACATGAATGCAGAGCTACGTAGACTGCAGACACACACACACACACAGCCCAAACATGAATGCAGAGCTACGTAGACTGCAGACACACACACACACACACACACACAGCCCAAACATGAATGCAGAGCTATGTAGACTGCAGACACACACACACACACACACACAGCCCAAACATGAATGCAGAGCTACGTAGACTGCAGACACACACACACACACACACACACAGCCCAAACATGAATGCAGAGCTACGTAGACTGCAGACACACACACAGCCCAAACATGAATGCAGAGCTACGTAATCTGAATACCTGTTGAGAGAGACTGTGTGGTCAGATTTCCTAAACTAATCTTTAAAAAATTCAAGAGTAATATAATCCAAAAAATACACAAATCAGTTTGCTATGTCACAAGAGAAAACAATGAAGAATGCACTAAAATCTTTCCACTGGTAGGGCTCAAAATGAACAATTTTAAGAGAGATATTTCATTTAAGAGATAAGTCATATTAGATGAACTTAAGTAGCCCAAAAAGAATGTGAGTTGTTTTGCCTTAAATGTTTATCTCTCTATAGAAACATACAAAAAGGAAAAATAAAACTTCTGTCAAATTTGGAAAAGCGGGCATGAGTTTATTTAAAATGTTTCCCATTAGCATTTAGAAAAACTCACATATGCTTATTAAAGTCTAATATGCTATTTCTACAATAATTAATACTGTAATTATATTGTATCTTTTTTTTTTTTTTTTTTGGTACTGGAGACTGACTCCAGGGGTGGTTTACCATTGAGCTATATCCCCACCCTTTTAAAGTTTTTATTTTGATTCAGGGTCTCACTAAGTTGCTAAAGCTGGCTTTGAACTTGCATTTCTTCTGAATCAGACTCCTTAGTTTTAAGGGATGATATGCATGTGTCTGCAATTTAAAAACTACCCATGCCCAGCAGGTACTGAAAGTTTTTGGAAAAGACTATATTCAAAATCCTTTAATATAAAAAACTTTAACATGACATACAAAGGTGTTGTTATGAGCACTAAGCCCCTTCTCAAATCCTGGTGAATAAATTAGATTTCTTAATTATATATTATCAAAACTTGTGGGGCTTGAACAGTGGTTCAGCAGTTAAGGTGCTTTGCTTGGCAAGCGTAAGGATGTGGGTTTGAACCCCAGCACCATGTACACAACAATGAAGTGTTGGAGCAATGAAAGTCACATGAAAAACTAAATAAAACTGATTTTCACTCTTAAAAAAAATTGAAACAGTCTCTGACAAAAATGATCTTTATTTTTCCATTATTTTACCAATGTTGAACCTACCCCTTCGAAGACTTCCACTGTCAGTCCGAACTTCTTTGACTCTTGGATGCATTATAGGAGACATTGGCATCATGGGAAGATGTCCCTGTATGTTTCCTCCATTTCCTGTTTCAAAGTTATTTGGGAATATAACCTGTAAAAAATAAAAACCCTTTGCTTTACATACAGATAAGCCCAAACCCACTGATTAAAACTTAGAAGTTTTCTTACCTCCTTCTACTGTTTTATTTCCCTTTCCTTCTTACTTCTTTGCAAAATACAGCAACTTTCCTAAAGTGCTCAATTAATGTTGTAATGTTGTTAAATATATGAAAAGATTTTGTTTGAATCTTCATATACCTATGATGTAGACACTCTCATCCTCCATTTAGGATGAGACAATTGAGGCTCAGAACGTGCCCACCCTCATGTGAAATTTGCTAATAACAGCAACAGCTTTGATCCAAGTATGTTTCCTTTAAGTTTATAGCTTTTTGTCACTTTCTAATGGACATATACTAATGAGTACTGAAGGCTGACCAATCAATCAATAGTCTGCTTCATAAGACCAAAAAAATTCCAGGTGTGGTGGCCCATGTCTATAATGCTAGCAGTTCAGGAGGCTGAGGAAGGAGAATTTGAAGTTTGAGTCCAGCCTCAGCAACTAAGGCCCTAACCAACTTAACAAGACTCAAAATGAAAAGTAAAAAGGGCTGAGGATGTGGCTCAGTGGCTAAGCACTCCAGACTCAATCTCTAATATTAAAAAACAAATAAAACAAAAGAAAGAAACTATGGAAGAGAAATATTTTCTTTTTTTACTACTAGGGATTGACCCAGGGGCACTCTTTATCACTTGATATTATCCCCAGCTCTTTATTTGTTGTTTTGTGATAGGGTCTCACCAAGTTGCTGAAGCTGGCCTTGAATTTGTGATCCTCCTGCCTTAGCTTCCTGAGTCAGTGGGATTATAAGTGACCCCCACCATGCCTACATGGAAAAAAAATTTCCAGAAACGATCTAGTTTTCAGTTCTTCCTGGTCTTGAACAGTTATTCCATTAGTTTGGATTAGGAAAAAATTCAAAAAGTATAGTGAAGTACAAGGAGACACATTAAGGCAAAGAAGGAACAAAAGACCAGAATTACAAAAGAATTACAGAGATGGAGGGAAAAGCCTGTTTTTTCATATGAAAAGGGAGCTGCTGAATGTGTGATTTGCATAGAATTTTTGGCACAAACTTGATTTTTCCATTCTAAAGACCACTGATGAAAAAGAGTTCAACCTTTTCAACACTTGAATTTTCTTTTTTTTTAAGAGAGAGGAGAGAGTGAAAGAGAAAGTCAATTTTATTTTTTCATTTGGGTTTTCTTTTTCCAACACTTAGTTGTGTATGTGCTGCTGAGGTTTGAACCCGGGTCCTTGTGCATGCCAGGCAAGTGCTTCAACTGCTAAATCACACTCCAGACCCAAGGACCACAGATTGTATGAATCAATTTATATGAAATGTCCAGAAGAGGCAGATGTGTATTACAGAGAGAGAGTAGTGTTTGCTTATGGTTAGGAAGAAAATAGCAGGATACGAAGTGGTAGCTAAAGAGTGTGGGTTTCTTATTGAAATGATGAATATGTTCTCAAATTGGTTGTGCTGATGGCCGCACAGATTAATATAATAAAAACCACTGCATACTTTAAATGGGTGAATTGTATATGAATTATATCTCAATAAAACTGCATTTTTAAATGATCAGATTATTAATCTTGTCCTCTTTTTTTTTTTTTAAAGAAAGAAGGGACAGTGAGAGAGAGAAAGAGAGAAGCAATTTTTATTTAGTTTTTCATGTGACTTTCATTCCTCAGATGCTCTGTTGTGTACATGGTGCTGGGGTTTGAACTCGAGTACTCGCGCATGCCAGATGACAGCTACAATCCCCAAGCCACCGCTCCAGCACCGCCCCCACTCACTTCTTCACAGGTAGGAACTTTGTTTGCAGAAGCCTGGAGAGTCTCCCACAGTGCAGAATTGTGACTCCATGCTAAGCTCTCCAAAATCTGTTCTTCAATGCTATTTAAGTGTTTTACCATGTCCCTGGAGAGTCCCTCCTCTGAACGGATCACCACCTCAATAACCTGGAGAGAAGAAAGTTGAGAAGGTAATGTGGTTTCAAGCAGTCAGTTCTAGTCTGGGCTCAGTTCTAGTCATCTTTGAGCCTGATTCTGTGGCTTGCTAATATCTTTTAATTTATAAAAGAAGCTTTTGAAGTCTTTAATAGAAAATTTTCACATACATTTCTGTTTTTTTCACGTCTTACTATATACACGGAAAACTGAAGCAATGACACATAGAAACTGGTTACCAGTCCAAGTGGAAATAGTCCTGGGTTTCCATCCAATTCTAATTTTGAATTTATTGCTCCTTCTGAGACCATTCTTCCTAGTATCCCAAAAGAACAGAAGGAAAATACTATTTAAAAGTAACTATGCTTCTTCTGTAAGAATATACCATATGGTGATTGACTTTTTATTTATTTATTTTTTAGTGTTTGACTTTGGTATAGTGAGAGGACCCAGAAGCCCTGGAATGAGGCGTCACGGCAGGCTGGGGACAGGAAGCTTGGGAAGGCAAGGCTGGGGACAAGGAGCAGATCCCCTATCACCGAGCTGGGCTGTCTAGCCAAGGACATAAAGGTCAAATCCTTTGAGACGATCTCTTTCTACCCATCAAGAAATCTGAGATCACTGACTTTTTCCAGAAGGTATTTCTCAAGGATGAGGTTTTAGAGATTGTACTGGTACAAAAGCAGACTCATGCTAACCAGTGAACCAGGTTCACTGGGGACGACAATGGCAATGTCAGTCTGGGTATTCAGTGGTTTAAGCAAACATCAATGGGCATGCTGGGGGAACAAGATCACCAGCCGCACACTGCCTCTTGTAAGATAACAGGCTTTTGTGGGTTGATGCTATACACTTCATCCCTGTTCTGAGACACTGGCATCCTATCCTGTGCCCAAGAAGCTATTGCTGAAGGCTGGTACAGAGAACAGCTAGACCTCACTTAGGGTCTACACTGACATTCTGGACAACTTCATCAAGGTCACCTTTGATGCCACTGCCTATACCTACAGCTACCTGAACTCTGATCCTTGAAGAGAGACTATGTTCACCAGGTATCCCTATCAGGAGTTCACTGACCATCTTGTAAAAATCCACACCAGACTCTGTGCAGATGACATAGCTGTAGCTACGACCAGGAAATATAGTTTTTACCCAAGAAAAATAAGGTGAACTAAATTAACCCTGTTTAAAAACAAGTAACTTGCTTATATATATTATAGTTCTATTTTAATAACAGAAAATAGCTAGAACAAAATCTATGTACATACACAAAAACATTAATAGTGATTACTAATAACTGGATTATAATGTGATTTTAATATTAACGTTTACATGTACTTTTTCTTCAATAGCATGTACTATTTATGTGCTAAAACAAAGGTTTATGGGCTGGGGGTGTAACTCAGTGGTAGAGCACTTGCCTAGCATGACAAGGCCTTGGATTTGATCTTAATCAACACACACAGCACTGAAAAAAATCAAAGCCTGCATAGCTTCTCCAGTGAAATAAATATGTGACAAACAAAAATAAATTTTGGGGCTGGAGTGGTGATGGCGCTTGCCTGGCATGCTCAAACTCCACCACCCCTGCACAACAAAGTGTCGCAGCAAAGACACATGAAAAACTAAATAAAATTGATTCTCTTTCTCACTGTCCCTCTCTCTCTCTTTTTTTTTTTTTTTTTTTTTTAAA